>JASANE010001415.1:0-15251 GCA_030248225.1 Trileptium ribeirensis
TACCGTTAGTTTTGTGTGAGTGTTAGTTATGCACAATCATTATGCGCATAATTTTAGCTTACGGGTGAGGAAATGCACGTAACAAAAGTTATCCACATATTAGTGCACATGGCCTTAAATTACGAGCATAAAGAAGCATGTAGAATTGAAATTACACGTATGGCAATGCGCATAAGTTTCGTGTTATGCGCACCCCCTAGTTCATAACTCTTTGTTTACGCAAAACAAAACATAAGCATGAATTATGAGTGTAAACATTGCCGAACACATAGTTGACCGTTATTTCAGTACACTTTGGTGCGCGTAACTCCTAAACAGGGAATAACCGGAACCATCCATTAAACCGGATCCGGAACCTGGTCTTCGAAACTTATATATAGTAAAACAAATGAAGGTACTGCGGATTTAAAATGTATTATAAATTAATTTTACATTAAACTTAATGTATTGCGATGACATTATGCCGCTTTGGAACTTTGAAAAGGCTGAGGAAACTAAAATATATATTTATCAATCAAGATGACAGTTTTTTGGTTTCACAGCGAAAAAATGCCTTCCATAGCAAAGTCTTGCGTAAACTGTGTCAAATTGAATGTTCTTTTAACGCATGCAGGGAAACTACATACTTTCGCTGTGTCTCCAATTATTGCCTCCATTTACTAAACATTACGTTCGTTACGTGTTATTCCGTAGAAAATATAATAAAAGGGTATACTATAATTTTCTGATCACTGACGAGAGACATTGTTAAGGCTAGCGTTGGACAATCGGTGCCCCTCAGTTAGATGATAATTTTCTGGTCAGAATGCCATACATGAGACAAACTGCGATACTGCTCGCACAGTTACTACATATACAGTTTATTCCCAATAACACAGATTCTGGCTGCCTTGCAGATAATGTTAGTTTACTCCAATGGAGACTGATTATAAACTTTACAAGCACATTGGCTAGTGCTTGATGTAATTTATTAGCCAAGGTTACAGCTAAGTACTTCAATAATTCATACTATGTTATGCATATCAAGTTGAACCGGTTCAATTCTAACATATACCGCAGATTTATGAATGGGTACGCTGCTACCCGCCCGACCTAGGTTTGTTTTGTGAACTACGTTCACCCGGATGAAGATGGAAAATTCGTAATGAAATTGTATCCTACTTACAATTCAAAAGGCAATTTGCTAGGTTAATCTTTTTTGTTAGGTTGTGTTGCAGTTTGATCATTGCGTATATATGTTTGGACCGCAGATGAAACAAAAATGGATAAATAGGATAATAAAATATTTTTAAACGGGAATTTCGGTTTAGTTATTATTATTATTGCCTTTTGCCAGAACGCCAACTGGAACACGATTTTCGCCGGAACCGGAATTCCCGTTACTCCCTGCTTCTAAACGAAGCATTCACAACGCGAGTTACTTACGTTATGCGCAAAACATTGTACTTAGTTGCGCGCGCGAGTAAATGCTCATGCTAGATTAGAATCAGAAACCAAATTTGACCCAACTCTGCGCGCATTATTCCGTGAAACATAAAAAACTGCGTTATAGTCTGCGTCCGTTCGGCTAACATTTTCTATGTTTCAGGAACGAATGAATGTATTTTCATTTTCCCCTGGGCTTCAGCATAAGATAGCCTATAGTCTTGCTAAAGCTACATATAAAGCATTTATTTGTATGCGCGTTGATAAATTTTATAGTCTGCGTCCGTTCGGCCAGCATTTTCTATGTTTCAGGAAAGAATGAAGGTATGTTCATTTTCCCCTGGGCTTCAGCATAGGATAGCGTATAATCTGGCCCGTGACCCCATATGGATTTCGTCTATGCAACCCGGCCATGGGGCATGACAGACCTACTTTGGACAGGGTACCCCTAAATTCTTGTGACCTACGGAAAACACGTTTTCAGTTATATTTCTAAACAAAGGTCTTATATCGAAAATCGGCAAAAGTTTATGTTCGCCTAGATAAGATCTACAGTTTTTATCGGACTAGCGGATAAAAAGATGGGAGCTCAAAATATGACCCCGAAAGTATTCATTTTAACCCTTTACAGCAAATGTTCAAGATAATCGTTAATAAAACTAGCTGAAACCCTCTGGCAATACGCCACGAAGGAAATAACCCGATATGACACTAATTTCATTTTTCGATTTCTGGACACCCCTGAGGCTCATATAGGAGAGATGCTTTCCGATGGTACTTTAGCCCTCCCATAGCTCCCTAGCGGAACCTTGGGGCACGAAACTAACCACTGCACTCGATTTAGCGTGTGAAATTACCCAATACGAAGACTAACTTCATTTTTCGATTTCTGAACCCATGAGGTTCATATGGAGTGGTGCCCTTACGAGGTAGTCTGACACCCCATAGCTCCCTATCGTAACTTCCAAACCACTCCAAGCGACTCAATGGGTTAAATTACCTTATATGGGACTAGCATCATGTTTTGGGTTTGAAGACCCTGAGGCTCACGTAGGAAGTGGTGCCCTTCCGAGGGTACCCTGACCATCATAGCTCATACAGCAACGTCGCAGGTGGAAACTAACCTCTCCAATCTACTCAGAGGGTAAAATAACCTTATAAAAGACCAACTTCATTTTTCTATTTCTGGACCCCTGAGGTTCATATAGGGAGCGGTGCCCTTCCGAGGGTACTCTGACCACAAAGCTGCTTACCGGATCCTTAAAATTAACCACACAATCGACTCAGAGGGTAAAATTACCCTACAAGAAACTAACACTTTTCGATTTTATGACCTCTGAGGCTCACATACGGAGTGGTACAATTCCGAAAGTATCCTGACCCCCATAGCTACTTACCGGAACCACGGAGTAAAATTAACCACTACAATCGACCCTATAAGAGACCAACGCTATTTTTCCGATTTCTGGACCCCTGAATTGCATCTAGTTAGTGGCACCCATCCGAGCGCACCGTGAAACCCCAAAGCTACTTACGAGAACCTCGGAGCACAAAAGTAACAACTCCAACCAAATTCGCGTGTGAAATTCACTTATATGAGACTAACTCCATTTTTTATTTCAGAGTCCCTGAGGTTCACATAATATGGAGTGTCGCCCTTCTGAGGGTACGCTGACCACATAGCGCCTTACTGGAACGTCGCAGGTGAAAACTAATCAATCCAATCGACTCGACCGGTCAAATTACCTTGTATGATACTAAGTTCAATTTTTTTATTTCTGGACCCCTGAAGCTCAGTAGAGAGTGGTGCCGCGTGACCCCCGCTAGCTCATTACCAAAACCTCGGAGACGATAATTCACCACACCAATCGACTCAGCGGATCAAATTACCTTATATGATACGAACTCCGTTGTGCTGATTTAAGGATCCCTTAGGTTCACATAGGGAGTGGTGCCCTTCCGAGGGTACGCTGACCACCATAGCGCCTTATTGAAACGTCGCAGGTGAAAACTAACCACTCCAATCGACTCGACCGGTCAAATTACCTTATATGATACTAAGTTGACTTTTTGATTTCTGGACCCCTGAGGCTCATTAGAGAGTGGTGCCCCGTTGTCCTGAAATTTTCATTTCTGGAACGTTCCTGCTGCTGTGTTTTTTATTTTGCAGGCTAGCGTCGATAATCACCTGGCGTCGGAACCGGGCTACAATGTTCTCATCATGTTTTAGTGGTTTAAATCTACGCGTATAAAACTAAATAGTAGTAGTGAATGACAATCTGCCCTTTCTACGTTACCGCAGCTAATGTTTCTTCACTCATAGTCGTCTACTCCATCACTCATCGCCGTACACGGCTCGTCAGTAGTTATCGTCCGTCATATATTCGCATCAACGAGTGAACGTTTCTTATACTGTCGTTGGGTATCGTTCGTCTCTACCGTATTGAGCCACATCAACACCATCGTTCCGATATTGATGATCATCTATCTGATATCGATCGTCCTTCGTTCTCGATCGTATGACTTCACAGAAGTCATCCGCAACTATTGGTCGATATTACGCCGTTGACACCTTGCCTATGTCATCAAGGTACTACCGTGTGACGTGACAATCCGGTCGTCGTTAATGTTCATGCCAATCAATTGCTGGTGGCCACCGTTTATCAAGCAGCGTTGTCTACTACAAGTAAGATGATTCTAGACAATTTATAACATTTGGCGCAACCAGCATTCGAACATGCCGCCCAAATCTCGCTCTGGTGTCTTCAGGAAAGCCATAGGCCTGGTCCCTGCTCGCTTGCTCAGATATATCAACGATGTTAGAAACTTTCAACAAACAGCCGTCTGTACAACGCCAGACGAAATTACCAACAAAATCGACGAAATCAATGAACTATCATCAAAAATAGAGAACAGTGTAAAAACACTTAGTAAAAACACTTAGAGATTATGACGAAAAATGGCAGTCTTTGATATTGGGTCTCTCAGGCGAACAAATTTACAAGGAAGAACTTTTGTACGAGAATACTATGACAGCTGAAGCCGGTGTTCTACTAACTGTGGAAGAAGCTAAAGAACAGCTTTGTCGTCTCAATCGTCTAAAGGTATCTCTTCAGCGTAAGATTAACACACCAACGACCGAAACTATTCCTGATCGAACTCCTCAGGTATTAACTTCAGCAAAACTTCCCAAACTACACTTGCCGGTCTTCGCAGATGACAAATTAGAATGGCCTGATTTCTAGAACATTTTTCATACAAATGTCCACCATCGTTCGCTCAGCGGGGCAGAGAAGTTAACTTACTTACGAGGTCAGCTCACGGGAGCTGCGCTGGCAGTTATCGATGGAATTCGTCTGACAAACGAAAACTACACGTGGCCGTGAAACTGTTGAGAGAGCGATTTGATAGGACACCGAATGAACTTGTGGGAGCTCTGTATAGTCAGCTTAAGCGGATTTCACCAGAAACTCGATGACATTTTAGCCACGTTTGACGCATGCGAAAAGGTATTTCGACAGTTACAGTCGGCAGGGGAAGATGTTTCCAGAAACCGCTCGCTCACGATGGAAGTTCTTTCAAAGTATCCACACTCAACAGTTCAACATTTGATGGATCATCAGGCGGTGGGCCCTCATTCCAGTCTGGCAGATATTCGTTCAGCGTTGCAGATGTTTATCAAACATCGTCAGGCGATGCATGAAGTTTTTGACGACCCTGGGTCATTCTCGGTCTCCAATCGTGGAACGAGTGTTTGGAAAAACGACGAGGGCAAGAATGCGATACACCCTATGACGGGGACTTCGGCATTTTCGGCAACTGCAGCTTCAAAACCGAAGTGCCCCGGTGGCGGTGGGCCGAAAAACCCGTGCTACTTTTGTGGAGGTTCTCATTTTTGTGGAGAGTGCACCGCATACAAGACAGTTACCGATCGTCGGGATCGAGTACGTGCGCTGCAACGGTGTCTGCGGTGCCTTGGGTTGGGGCATATATGGAAGAACTGTCGAGTAGATGCTTCGAGAATTCGTTATTTTCGATGCAAGGAAGTGGGGTCTCATGTCACAGCCTTTTGTCCGGTTGGGGAAAATACTTTAATAGCGACGACTGTGTGCTCAGGTGCATCATCGGATGAGCAAAAGCATACGCCAGACCCAACCCAGGAGCGAGGTGATAGCTCTGCGCTTCTAAGTGTTAACGAGACGCCTGTATTGATGACGGCAAACGTGGAAGTTGTGAATCCGAAATATGGCAACAGAGCGCGCGCCCGTATTCTTTTTGATTCAGGTAGTCATAGGAGCTATATTACGACGGGATGCGCGGAACGATTGGCATTGTCTAGCTTGCAGTCCGAAACTATTGGGGTTGCTGTTTTTGGCTCCAAGCGCACACATTCTGTAGCGTCACAGTTAGTAAAATTATGCGTGGTGGAACAATCGGGATCGCAGCGCGAGATTTTTGCTCACAGCACTCCTCTCATTTCGTGTTGCACCGTCCACGCGCCATGTTTGGTTCCCGAGGTTGTGAAGATGCTACGCGAAGCTCAACTATAAGCTAGCAGACGACCTTAGAAGCGATGGTGACTTGGACATTTTGATAGGTCAGATTATTTTTGGGAGTTCGTCTCTGGCGTTGCTGCTATGTCCATGCCGTCGGGGTTATTCCTCATTCCAGCGTCTGTCGGTTTTTTGTTCGGAGGCCGTCACAGAACGAGTCGTGAAAGCGGTGGCGATGGTTCGACACTTCTGTGCATCACCGATGTCCCATATCCTAGTCTGGCTTCGAACATGGACAACGTTAGTCATGTTTATGCAAAGTACCCCGATATTGATCAATTCTGGCAGCTCGAAAATATTGGAATTGCCGACTCTCCGCATATTGTGGATGACGACATCGCGCTGCAACAGTTCAACAGTAGCGTTTGCTGGGAGAAGGGGCGATACTCAGTGAAGTGGCCGTGGAAAGAAAATGCTTATGACCTGCCGACGAATATGGCGTTGGCGATGGAAAGATTTCGGTCCTTGTCACGTAGGTTGCAATCTGTTGACCCGATAGTCTTGAACAAATGTCATGATGTCATTAGTCAGCAGCTCGAGCGTGGAATAAATGAGAAAGTACCCGGTGGCATTGGCGCGCTGACCAAAAATCGACTGCACTACCTTCCTCATCGTCCGGTGTTGAAGCCGTCGAGCACTACTACTAAAATCAGAATAGTCTATGATGCGTCCGCAAGGAGTAGAAAGGACAGTTTGTCATTGAATGAGTGTCTCTATCGGGGTCCGGTTTTGCTCCCAGATATCTGCTCTATTCTGATACGATTTCGGATGAATTCGATAGCTATCATAGCTGATGTGGAGAAAGCGCTTCTCCAGATTGCGTTACAGGAGTCGGAAAGAGATGTGACGCGGTTATTCTGGTTTGCAGATCGTTCAACCGCTTCTGACGGCAATGTCGCAGTATTTCGTTTTTGTCGGGTGCCTTTCGGGGTTATTAGCAGTCCCTTCCTGCTAGCAGCAACTATACAGCACCGTTTGAGAAAACACAACGGAACGGTTATCGAAATGTTGGAGGAGAACATATATGTCGATAGCGTTGTTGTTTCAACTGGTGACACTGAAAATGCTAGAAATTTCTACGTTGAAGCGAAAGAATTGTTCCGTTTGGCATCTATGAATCTCCAAGAATGGTGCACAAACTCTATACGAGTGATGGATATAATTCCGCCGGCTGATCGTACAAGCAGTCGTAGCAATAAGGTATTAGGGGTTATGTGGAACAGCGAACTAGATGTGTTATCGCTGGTAAAGACGAAAACATTCAAGCGGGCGATCAAAACAAAAAGAATGGTGATGCAAGCACTAGCGTCCGTCTTTGACCCTCTGGGTTTGTTCCAACCTGCAGTGGTGCCGAGTAAACTATTTCTTCAACGTTTGTGGCGACAAAATAAAGATTGGGATGAAGTATTGGACGACCACTGCCAAAGTGAATGGAAGAGTATATATGACGATCTTTTTCCGATATATGAATTCTCGATTCCCCGAAATCCGGTGCCAATAGATGCTGTTTCAAACATGACGATTGCCGTGTTTGCGGATGCCTCTACCACAGCATATTCCGGTGCAGCATATTTACGGATACAGTCACTGCGCGGGTCGGGCAGGAGTCCATTGCCGCTTATTTAGTTATGTCGAAATCACGTCTGGTTCCAAGTTCTGGCAACAAAATTTCTCTGCCTCGATTAGAGAGTATTAGGAGCGGTGATTGCAGTACGGCTAGCAAAATTTGTGCGCACAACCATTTGGGCACCGACAGCACAAGTTTACCTCTTTTCCGACTCCGTCTGTGTCATTCGGTGGATCCAGAGTCAGAAACCTCTTTCAGTTTTTGTACAAAATCGCGTCAAAGAAATCAAAGTGTTGGGGAATACGGAATATTTGTATGTCAGCTCAACAGAAAATCCGGCGGACTTTGGAACAAGGGGAAAATCAGCAGCCGAACTCATTGAATCGACGCTTTGGTGGTCGGGACCAACGTGGTTGTCGAAGCCGCGAAATGCATGGCCGACCGTGCCAGATTTAGACGTTTCGTCAGAAATGATTACTAGGATAGAATAAAAACATCGGAAAAAGACACAACCGGTATTTGTAGTAACAGAAGAACCCAGTGGTCAGAATTCCCTTTGTGGTATTGACCCGACGCGTTTCTCGCAATTTCCTCGGCTGCTCCGAGTTACTGCACGTTGTCTGAAGTTTTTGAAGACGGTATGGCGGCTCAGACTGTCTCCCCATGCGCCCAAGAGCGCGCGGTTTCAATCTATCTTCGACAACATATCATCGGGCGGTACAATTACGGGTAGTGACTTACTTCAAGCAAAACGTATGTGGGTAATGTGTGTCCATCAGAATCACTTTCAGAACATCCTCCGCGCGAAGTGCCAAGCGACATCGTGTGCTTTGGCGAAACAGTTGGGGTGGTATCCAATGAAGACAGGATGCTCAAGTGTTGTGGTCGGCTGGAAAACGCCGATCTCGATCCAGATACGCTGCGTCCGAAGCTACTGGCGAAGGGCGATTACGTCACAGACTTAATTATCAAGGAGATCCACGAAAGCCACTTCCATGGGGGGTCGCTCATACGCTGTGTCAACTCCGGAGAGAATTTTGGGTTCCAAAAGGACGAAATGTGGTAAAACGGGTATTGGGACGATGTTTGGTATGTCGTCGGTTCAAGGGTTCATCATATACGTTGCCGAAGATGCCACCCTGGGTGTGTCTATACACCTGTTTGACAGTGCGCGCTATTCATTTAGAGTATGTGGAAGACGCTACAGCTCAAGCCTTCTCACAGTGTTTTATCCGGTTTATCTCGCGGCGGGGTACACCGAACGTAGTGATATGTGACAATGCGCCGCAGTTTCGAACTGTGAATACAGCACTAGATCGTATATGGCATGCAATGCTTACTGCAGACGAACTCCATGCATTCTCGTCGACGCGGAATATCACGTGGAGGTTTACTACCGAGTTGGCGCTTTGGCAAGGGGGCGTATACGAACGACTCGTTGGTTTAGTGAAGTCGTCATTGAAAATAGCGGTGGGTCGGCGGCTGTTGCAGTGGTCCGATTTTTTGACATATTGCTTGTAGAGGTGGAAGCAATCACCAACTGTAGGCCCATAACATATGTCGCCGCGGAATTCAATTCGAGACCAACTTTAAGGCCAATTGACTTCTTAACGGATCTGCCGGTCGGGTGGCCGCAATCTCCCGCTTCGATGGAATTGACCGGGGGTGACGCCGGGAGGAATTTGCTACGGTTTTGGAAATCAAAGCAAGGTCGTCTAGACTCCCTATGGCTACATTGGTATGACGACTATTTGATCTGCCTACGAGAATGTGGACAACTACAACACAGGCATCAACGTGGTGGAATCAGGGGGCATCCGGAAGTGGGGGAAGTTGTCTTGGTAAAGGACGTTGATGCGCCGCGTGGCCACTGGAAGGTGGCCAAAGTGGTCCAACTGTTGGCAGGATCTGACGGTGCCGTCCGGTCGGTTGAAGTACTGCTTCCGAATGGGTATAATATTCGGCGTGCTCTGAATCTGCTAACGAGGAAGAGGACTTTGACGGTTTTTCGCTAGAAGAGGTTCGCGAGGTTGAAAATCGAATGGAGAACGCCTCCCAAGAGTCGATAGCTAATATGCTGTCAATATCGGCATATCGGCTCGTTTTCAATGGAGCTGAAGCTGTCTGCGCAGAGCATTAGTATATAATCGTGTTGTAATTTTCTTCTATTAATATTACTACTTACCTGTTTTTTATATCTAATAACAATTGTAATGTAACACTGTAATGTCAAGTGTTTGTGAACAATTAATCTAACAATGAGTCGAGCGACTGAGAAATTAGCTATTCGGCCTTTTCAAGTCTTGCGACATCGAATGCTCGTCCTTGGAGTGTCCGGAAATTTTCATTTCTGGAACGTTCCTGCTGCTGTGTTTTTTATTTTGCAGGCTAGCGTCGATAATCACCTGGCGTCGGAACCGGGATACAATGTTCTCATCATGTTTTAGTGGTTTAAATCTACGCGTATGAAACTAAATAGTAGTAGTGAATGACAATCTGCCCTTTCTACGTTACCGCAGCTATTGTTTCTTCACTACTAGTCGTCTACTCCATCACTCAACGCCGTACACGGCTCGTCAGTAGTTATCGTCCGTTATATATTCGCATCAACGAGTGAACGTTTCTTATACTGTCGTTGGGTATCGTTCGTCTCTACCGTATTGAGCCACATCAACACCATCGTTCCGATATTGATGATCATCTATCTGATATCGATCGTCCTTCGTTCTCGATCGTATGACTTCACAGAAGTCATCCACAACTATTGCTCGATATACGCCGTTGACACCTTGCCTATGTCATCAAGGTACTACCGTGTGACGTGACAATCCGGTCGTTGTTAATGTTCATGCCAATCAACTGCTGGTGGCCACCGCTTATCAAGCAGCGTCGTCTACTACAAGTAAGATGATTCTAGACAATTTATAACACCCGTAACCCCCTCTAGCTCATTATCAAAACCTCGGAGACGAAAATTCACCACTCCAATCGACTCATCGTGTCAAATTACCTTATATGATACTAAGTCCATTTTTCGATTTCAGGACCCCTGAGGGTCATATAGGGAGTGGTGCCATTCCCAAAGTACCATGATCCCCATTGCTCTTTACCGGAATCGCGGAGAAGAAAATTAACCACTCCAATCGGCTCGGATGGTAAAATAACCGTATAAGAGACTAACTTCATTTCTTCTGTTTCTGGACTCCTGAGGCTCATATTGCGAGCCATGACCTTCTGAGGGTACTCTGACCACAAAGCTCCTTACCGGAACCTTAAAATTAACAACTACAATCGACTCAGAGGGTAAAATTTAACCTACGAGGAACTAACACTTTTCGATTTTAGGACCTCGGAGGATCAAATACGAAGTGGTACAATTCCGAAAGTATCGTGACCCCATAGCTCCTTACTGAACCACGGAATAAAATTAACCACTACAATCGACTCGGAGATTAAAATTACCCTACACGAGACCAACGTCAGTTTTCCGATTTCTGGACCCCTGAATTGCATCAAGTTAGTGTTGCCCATCGGAGCGTACCCAGAAATCCCATAGCTACTTACCCTCGGAGCACAAAACTAACAACTCCAACCAACTTAGCGTGTGAAATTAAATTATATGAGACTAACTCCATTTTATATTTCAGGATCCCTGAGGTTCACATAATATGGAGTGGTGCCCTTGCGAGGGTACGCGGACCACCAAAGCTCCTTGCTGGAACGTCGCAGGTGAAAACTAACCATTCCAATAGACTCGGAGTGTCAAATTACCTTATATGAGACTAACTCCATTTTTTTTGACTTCGGGATCCCTGAGGTTCGCACAGGGAGTGGTGCCCTTCCGAGGGTACGCTGACCACCGTAGCTCCTTACTGGAACGTCGCAGGTGAAAACTAACCACTCCAATCCACTCGACCAGTCAAATTACCTTGTATGATACTAAGTTCATTTTTTTATTTCTGGACCCCTGAGGATCATTAGAGTGTGGTGCCCCGTGACCTCCTATAACCCATTAAAACCTCGAAGACGAAAATTTACCGCTCCAATCGACTCAGCCGGTCAAATTACCTTATATGATACAAGATCATTTTTCGATTTCACGACCTCTGAGAATCTCATATAGAGAGTGGTGCCCAGTGACCCCCTCTAACTCATTATCAAAACCTCGGAGTCAAAAATTAACCACTCCAATCGACTCAGCTGATCAAATTACCTTATATGATACTAAGTCCATTATTCGATTTCTAGACCCCTGAGGCTCATATATGGAGCGGTGCCTTTCCAAGGCTACGGCGACCCCCATAGCTCCGTACCGGGAGACGAAAACTAAACAACTCAATCGTTCAATTAGCTTATATGAGATTATCCTCTCTGAACCCCTGAGGTAATATAGGAGTGGTTGACTGTGGAGGGTACCCTTACACCATCATAACTCCTTACCAGAACCTAGGAAAAATTAGCATGTCAAATACACTCAGCAGGTCTAATTACCTTATGAAACAAACATTAATTTTTCAATTTCCAGACACCTAAGACTTATATAGGTAGTGGTGCCCTTCCGAGGATACGCTGACACCCCATAGCTCCTTACTGCAACCTAGGAGATGAAAATTAACCACTCCTCATTCGCCTCAGTGGGTCAAATAACCTTATATAAATATAACTTCATTTTTTCGATTTCTGGAGCTCTCCTAAAACTCATTATAAGAGTGGTGCCCTTCCGAGGGTAACCTTGCCCCCATACCTCCTTACAGCAATCACCGAGATGAACATTAACCATTCCAATTGACTCAGCGGGCCAAATTACCTGATATTTAACTAAGTTAATTTTTTGATTTCTGGACCCCTGCGACTCATATAGGAAGTAGCGCCCTTGCGATGACACCTTGACCACCCCATAGCTCCTTTTCCTAACTTCCAAATCACTCCAACCGACTCAGCGGCGTAAATTAATTTATATTTCTCTAACTTCATTTTTCGATTTCAGGACCCGTGAGACTCATATATGGAGTAATGCCCGTGAGACGGCACCCTGACTCCTCACAGCTCCTTATCGTAACCTCGGAGATGAACCAATTCACCCATACACAACGCTGCTTTGATTCATTCGTATATAGTGACCGATCCTCCCGTTTTGGCATGGTACCGCATGCCGTGACCATCTTTATCTATGCATGGTTTTATTTAGTTTTAATATAATGCCATAATTTATTAAATCTGCTGTTGTAATGGTTTCGAGTTCACTGAAAACAATGAGGTGATACAGTTGACAGTATGTGTGAAAAATATACAACTTTGGTATTCTACTATAGCACATGAAACCCTCCCCCACCCAGTTTTGAACAAAGCATGATTCCACGGGTTTTCAATCTAATGCTGTAATTTGTTAAATCTGCGAATATAAAAGTTTTCGAGGCTAGCGAAAATGATGAGGTGATTCGTATAATTTAAACGTATCGGTGAATATAAACTTTCCTCGCTGCGCAGACGTGGGTTGACCCGCATTCTTTACTTTCATCACTGCCGTTTTAGTGTATTTTTGGTGATATGAATCAGTCAAAAACCAGTTTTGACCGAAAATTGTAGCGTAAATAATGACTATTAATAGCATCACATCAAATATAGAAGATGAATCGCTTTAGAAATATGGATCAAAATTGCTCGTATGGCTCGATCGATTATGAAAATATTATCAAGCAGGTTGAGCCCCAACTATTATGTTATTGTGTAAATTATACTATATGGTATGATTATGGCGAGGAAGTTCTACGGATTTCATCCAAATTGACGTTTGAGTCACCCGAGCAACTTCGAAAGTACTGATTTCAACGCAAATCGAATCTAGACAAGACTTCTAACACCTTCCAAACAATTTTAAGACACTCTAAAAATATGGAACAGTATTCAAACAAAATTCAAAAAAAATTTAAATTTCGTAAATTAACGTCAAACGAACATCGATCGAATAGTACTCATATCAGTTGAGCACTGTAGTTTGGTGCTCAACATTATATTTGACAAACTACTTCACTGATGGTGGACAAAATAGAAATGACACGACCCATAACATAAATCAACCTATTATGACCCTCGATTTCGTTAGTCTTGCCTGCGCACAGCATTCTGAAAATTGGAGAAAGTTTTGGAAACCCTCATGTTTATTCTAGCGAGACATTTCAAAGCGATGGAACCAAATTTCGTGCTATATATGTTATTTCTATTTTTACATCCATTTAAAGGTGTGTTCAACTTTTTGCTTAAATTTTGATCATAATTTCAAAGCATCTTTTTAGCGTTTTTAGTAAGTTTCAACGTGCTAAAACTGTTCAAACTTTTTAGTCATAATCATTTAGCCATTCACTGACCAGATGTATTACCTGAAATTTTTGACCTCAAATTTTGAAAGATCGCAATTTTCGTTTAAAAATCGCCGTTAAATTTTGGTCAAATTTTTAGCAAAAATTTTAAACTTGTGAACGCACCCTAACGGTTATACAAATATTTTCAGCCTACAAAACAGCATTTTAGCACAAGAAGTAGTAACTGATTTATGATGAAAAATATTGCACATATATAAAATCTAAATTTAGGCGCAATAATAAAAATTACTGATTCAGTTGAACATGGGGCTTCGGGACAGTTAGTGGCGAACGGACATGGATAGAATCTGACAAACTGTGGGCATTTGGTAAGTAGGACGCCTACGTCGAAACGCCAGAGAGTTGGATTGGAAGTGATGCTGTTACAAAGAGAATAAAGCTTCAAGGCATTATGTTAAAGCTAGTTTAAGTCGTGTACATGTGTTAAATGTAACCGCAATAGATTGTCCTAACTTTCAAACCGCAGCATGTTGCTGTCTCGTACACGATTTTGGAATATGGTTTTATTGCAGACTCTTGTAGTTACTTTAAACTAGTATAAAACAACCGACCAACAATTTAATGGTAAATGTAAGGAACGGAAAGGTATTTCATCGCAGCGGTTAAAACAATATTTGATGCTGTTATAGCATCAAATCTAACTTACGAACACCCCATTGTCCGGTTTTCGGATTTAAATAATTAGGATAAAGACCACCGACTTTTTCCATGCGATCAAGTGTATCGAATATTTTGTCAATCTGAAAAAATACTACGATTTATTTATTATTGCAGTGTTATCAAGCGTATTGTACCAGAGACACAGAATGATGGTAAATTTATGATAAACTCGGTACCCAAGTATAAACAAATTTTGTCTTTGATGAGTACACCATGTGTGCTACCCTAAACAACTGCTATATCATAGATTTCGATGGGCTAAGATCTAAACTGAAGGACTCCCGCAGCAAAAAGGAAGCAGGTAGCGGAAGCGACCATCACTTAGTGATTTGTATTATGTTTAATAGTTCATCCACAAAAGGGAAAAGTAACAGAACGTTTAGCCGACCTATTAATATTAGTAGGCTTAAATGACCAATTGTTGTTGAAAGTTCCAAAGCAGACCCTGACCTGTCCACAGTGGGGGGGTGGGTGGGGGGATCCCCCCAATTTCCAACTCCCCCCTGTTCGTGAGATATTTCATCATATCCGTCCCCCCGCTCGGCTGAAACCCCCATTTTTATGTCTAAAAATTTGTTTTTTGATTGCAAATTGTTTTTAAACATTAATTACAACTATTTATAATTCTAAAATATCGTTTTTTAGCTTGAAAATACATTCACGGCA
>JASANE010001416.1:0-33455 GCA_030248225.1 Trileptium ribeirensis
GACTGTTGCAGCTTTAAGGTTACTGCTTAATAAAACTTGTGCATGACTAGGCGACTGTACTGTGTTGCCAGTAAATGCACCATATTCTGCAGATTAGTCGCCGATTAACACATTACGTACAGACAACCAGTGAAGTATCATTACAAGATGATATTAATAGTTCGCTTATTAATATTTGTATTATGCTTTAAGGATCTAAATATGACAAACTTCGAGACTATTAGGGCCTAATTATGGGTGTGCCTAAATCAGCGCTTCCGCAGAATACTTGCTTCGATAGTCCTCTTTATTTATCCCCAAAATCGTTCTAGAACAAGAAATTTTGCACAGTATAGCCGGAACGAAATTGTTAAGTTTTATCGAGAAAACAAAAGACTTACCGAAAGATTTGCTTGCTAGAGTGTTTACGGTCTGTAGCACCTTGCGGCGAAACTGAGTGCTCGGAACGAGATGGAAAGGAATATGTGTTCGAAACAGTCAACGACACCGTTTAAAAGCCTCCACTAAATAATTTTCAACAATATCATAACGCATAGAAGTCGTAGCTCTTTGGCAGATGAGTTAATATCAACCTATTTAATGCCTTTGTTGATACTACAAAATCTAAGCATCCTTTCAGTATAAATTAGAATCGCTCAATGTTGCATGTTTAAAAGCCTTTCGTTCAATATATCTGGCAGAGCCATAATACACCATTGGTGAGTGATTGTTTGATATAATGTTTGTACCCTCGCAATAAAGATTTAAACATGGCGCATTTTTTGATCTAGAGTTGCTTGTGTGCAGAAACAGTCGTACCGACAAAACGAAACGGTCTATCTGAAAAATTCCAGTTGCTATTCTGGACAAGTATGTTTTTTTACATAAATGCTATGTTAACGTACTTCCAACCGTTGCACTGTATATCAGGTGATGTGCTACACAGTGTTTGAGTTGTGAAACAAACTGAAGATTTGTCAAGCATGCAATTTTATGGGGTACAAAACAACTTATTGCAATTGACTCAAAATATAACAACGTTGTCTAGGTTTAACTCACTCGGAGATGTGGAGTTAATATTATTCCGCTGTAAACTGTTACATTAAAATTGCCAATCTCAGTTGCAACCGACCACTGTCGCTGTAACTTAATTTTAGGGTAGTGATATGCCTAAACTATGTCGGGTGTTGTGTCTTACTTGCCTTATGTATTTTGTGAGTGACATGACTTAAAATAGGTTATACTAATTGACGTAAAAATGACATGTATGGCATAATTGTACCCACCTCCTCAGTGATTATGTTCGAATTAGAAACCACAGGAATTCTAAATTATCAGGCCCGACGGACACCCGACCCGACTGCTGTCCTTCAATGCACATATTCTACTTGTACTGCACAAAATATCCGAAACCAAAACGCTAAAATATATTTCAAAACACGTGTTCTGGTTCTATTATGTTTAGTGCGTACTCATACTTATAGCACATGTTTTTATTCTACAGAAGTCTTCTTATTGACTAAATATGGATCAACCCAATCTTATGTTGGCATTGTACAGATTTGCGTGCTGCATACGAATTTAACATGGTATGCGACATTACTGAGTCACACATGGACCATAATTTGACCAGATGATTCGACTCTTGGTATATGACCAGACCCGAGACGACTCGACCCGACTGGACTGTGGACTCTTGCCTGAGTGAAGATAGTTCTATTTTATATCCTTCGCATTGAAATGGAAATCAAAGAAGCGATAGTATTCAGACTAGCTCTTAGTTCAAGTTTTGTATGTGAGAAATTTCAAGCGACGATATGGTTAGCCTCCTGGCGCTTCGGTATTGTGATTTTAGTTTGTAGCAATGCTTACTAGCCTAATCCCAAAATAAAATATAATTTAGTACAAAACAAGGTTTTTGTTTGACCAAATGTTTGCACGAAAATATTAGTGTTTTTTCATGCAAATCGTGAGGCTATAAACTTAATATTTTTCAAACGATATTTTATACTTGATATCACGCGCTGGTATAACCAAAAATCTTCAAGTAATTATAGAAAGTTGATCACAAACGAAACGGCGTGGCACAGTTAAAAATTACAAAATTTAAGCTAATCAATAATTTATTTTCCTAAATAAAATAGCGACAAATCTAATAGATTACCAAACTTTCAACAATTTCCGCTCATTTTTCTTGTTCTATTTGCAATGAAGTCAACTTCTATTCATAGTACATTGGAATGGAGCTTTTACGACATCTAATATATTTTGATTCTATTGCTGTTAAATTATGTTTCAAGAAAAGCTCACTTAAGTTAATATTTGAACCATTTTCATGCACTAAATTGTCTTAGATTTATATACTCTGCTTATCTTTACTTTGTTTTACGAGAAGGCAAAACCTTAAAATTTCGTAAGTACAAAAATTTTTAAAGGGGCGCTGGTGTTAACCCAACGGATTTGCAAAAGTTGTCTATTTCAACAACCTAGAAATCCAAATTTCTTCCAATTTCTACTGGTGGCGTCTTAGTTTCGTTCGGTTCCTATATTTCCAATGTCGAGAACAGGCAAATTTAGTGTGAGTGGAAAAATTGTTTAGGGAATTTAAACCTCGCAAAGTTCTTTATCTCTTTTCACTGATATTAATGCTGCAACGCCGCTAGTTGTGGCTTTGCATTAATTAGTTTTTGTCTAGAAGTTGTTATTAAAAATTTACAGAATATATTCTTTAGATAGTTGTTACATGTGTAGTGGTGGGGAAGGGGGAGTGGCTGCCCACCGTACGTGGTTTCGCCGCAATCCCGGAGAGACCACCTCCGTTTCATGGTTTTCTTCATTACTAATGCACTAATGCCACCCTTCTGGAGACTGTATTTCGTGCACGTGGTCCAACTGGTTCATCTTGGCACACGTGCAACTTCAACCTGTTAGCTAAGCGGAGGAAATATAGCTTCGTGTCCGATCAGATAAATTTATATTTTTGTAAGATGTGTGGTAGGATGCAGAACACCCCAAAGTTCTAAAAATGAAAAAATTAGTAATAAAGCTATCTTATCTGTCCCAGAGGGAAAAGCCATTTTAAATTTAATTTCGCGTAGATTTGTCTGAAAGTTGCAGGATTCAGTAATTTGTCTTTGATACGTAGTTCAAATGTTTCTTTCAAAAATTTGCAGCTGTACTATGGTGGCCGATATTAATTTCGCTCTTGGTTTGAGTCGAAGAATAAGAAAACAATATTTTGTAGGCACAGAAAACCTTTCGTGGAACTTATGTTGTGAAAGCACAATTTAATTAAGGTAGAGCAGTTCTTAAAACTTGCGCTCGTGATGCGAAATCAAACAGTCGATGTTGCCGACAACTGCGACACTTTATATTCTGGCAAATTTACATTCGCGGAAACTGCGTTCTAATCGATTAGTTAGACTAACAGCGGTTACAAAAGCAATGGCTTGGTGTATTACATTATTTTGGCGTGATGATAGAGGTGTAAGCTAGCGTGTGTGAGTATAGCTGGACCTGGAAAGAGCTTCGATACTTCTGAGATACGGGGGAAGATAAATATAAAATTGAAAAAAGTATTTCACTAGCTCAGTCTGGATCGAAAGGTTGTAGTTCGCGTTCAGAATAATATTTATATTTACATTGGACAACTAGAGCAGCAAAAGATTTAAAGTTCCAAAAATAAAAAAAAACATATTTATTTAAGAAGTCAAGACAGCAAATCCAGTTTTTTTAAAAAACACGAAAAACGGAATACAGGGGTCGAAATAGCAGCCAAAGAAAACTTTCACCATTTAATTTCATTTTTCTGATTTCAAGATAAAATTTAAGACAATACAGCGCGCGATATAGAAAAAATTTGCAGCACGTAATGTCGTATTAGAAGCTATGAAACTATGTACTAGAATTTATACAAAGTTATGCAGGTTTTACAGAATAATGAGAGCAAAAAGTGGGCAGTTTGGTATTTAAAAACCTAAAAGCTTTAAAAGCAAGAAGCTAAAATCTCTAATGGATGGTTATATATTTTAATTTTTTTGCAAACGGCTGCTAGGTGATTTTTGTCCCTAGTGATTGCTTGTTTGATATTTAAATCTCTGACAGATAGCAGTAAGAGATTTTAGTATTATACAGATAGCCAATAAATACAAAAATCTCTAGCAGCTTGTTGTTAGAGATTAAAATCTCTTGTAGCTAGCCATAACAGATTATTGTGTTTAATCGCTATCTGTTAGAGATTGTATAATTAGGTCTGATGTAGTTACATGTCTGAACCATCACCATAATGTCATTCACTAGCTGCTAGAGATTTTTGTAGTTATCGGCTATCTATTTAAGACTAAAGTCTCTTACAGCTATCTGTTAGAGATTTAAATATCAAACAAGCAGTCATTAAAGATAAAAATTAGCAAACATATAACCATCCTTTAGAGATTTTAGTGTCTTGCAAACGGCTGTTAAAGACAAAAAATGCCCACTTTTTGCGCTCATTATTCTGTGAAACCTATATTAAGTCGTCGCACGCAAAATCTTTATGTGACAATATTGAAAGTTTAAATATATATTACCTATTAGATACAATCCACTGATTTTCTTTATATGATATCATTGGGGAAGGTACGGAATCTGCCACCCCCGGCCAATCCAGACGTTCCACTGAACCTAGTATACCCCAAACGGTCTATGAAACAGAATTTGGAAATTATATTGATGCAGCCATAAGGCATTTCACCTTATTACGTTCATCAAATTCTAGTTGATAGTTATAAAGCATATATCAAAGTCATTTAGTGTTTATGTTGGTAGTCCATTGGTAAGTCGTTAGGGATAAAATCATGAGGCCGTAGCGTCTAACGCGTCTTGAAGTTCTTTTTTTGATTTGGCTCTTTCGCTAATTTGTGTATTATTGGCTTAACATTGACAGCAACATTTTTAGTGCGTAACACGAACAAACCTACAATCAAAGGGCGACATGGTAGCGATTGACCAACGTGGTTCAGAGTAAGGTTTATTTGCTCAGGTTTATGCGAAGAAAATAGTTATAAATTAAGCTACTGTATTCGAAGCTATAAATCTTCTGAAGACGGCTCTTCTAACAGCATAAAAAGCAAATAAAGTACATTACTAATGAGAAAATACTTTAGAAATGCTCACATGTAACCTGTTAAAACTAGAAACTGCTGTGATACATTTCTTTTCAGAAAAAGAAGTCTAGACTTGTCTAAAAATTCGACGCCGAATTTACTCCACGACGGGCCAGCTTGTTAGTTCATATATTCGTGGGAAAATTCATCGAAACATAACGAACACGAAACAAAATTCCAATCAATAGACAGGCCCAAAAATATATTTATTTGAATATTACATAGATTCTACAGGAATCATAGTTGAATCTTTTCAACTATACCACGATCGCCTGAAAGTGGACAATTTTGAAGATACTGCGATACCTCAGGTACCATTTGGTTCAGCAAGACGAGCAAAATATCTATTTCAGCCGGTTTGATGACAATATTTTTTTTCGATATTTTGGGTTCCCAGTGGTATCCAAAATTTTCAAAAAAATGTTCTTTATAAATTTATAATTTTATATGTCATTAGAACAGCATTGGCGAGCTGAGTCGACTAGTGCAAAAATCATCTGAATCGGTTTATGGATTATCTCATCGGTTCATGGGTCAGCAAGACGAGCAAAATATCTATTTCAACCGGTTTCATGGCAATATTTTTTCGATATTTTGGGTTCCCAGTGGTATCCAAAATTTCGAAAAAATGTTCTTTATAAATTTATAATTTTATATGTCATTAGTACAGCATTGGCGAGCTGACTCGACTAGTGCAAAAGTCATGTGAATTGGTTCATGGATTATCGATTTTGGCCTAAGATTAACTTAAGCCTAAGTGGTTGACCAATCAACCGCTTCCGCTGATTTTTGGACATTCGACTCACCTCGTCAATGCTATTCGAGCGATATATAAAGTTATACATTTATAGAGGAAGATTTTTTCGAATATTTCGGGTACCAAGGGAGACGAAGGGAAAAATGGAAAAAATTGTAATAATATGATTGACATGGATATTTTCTGGATCGACTTGTCGAGCTGGTACTGTAAGTATCATTGTACCTTCGAAATTGACCATTTTCGGTCTGGGAGGTATAACCGAAAATACTAACAATGTCTATAGCTGGTACAGTACAGTTGAAATCCGGGTTACAACAATAGACGAAGCTTTTGAAAATATTTTGTGTACTGTTATTCATTTTAAAGGTTACAAACATTGTCTGTGAATGACAGCAAAGTGTGATCAATATTACTCGTTGTCGAGATCAATAACTGGATCTATATTGCAGAACTTGGCGACATATCAACATCCACTGCGTTAAAGCAATAATTGATATAAATTATTTCCTTACTGCTGGGGGTGCCTGAAACATAAAGAGTCTAAAATCTGACATCTTGTCAAAAAACATATAACAATCGTGATAAGACCAATAATTTTTGAAAATTTTTTAGTTTATAAGATCTCCATCAGACACCTGTAAAAAGTAGTTGGAATAAAATATGTAGGTTTACTTCTTGTCGCTTTGTTTGGAAAAGCAGCATTGCATGGTAATTGTTATCATATAAAATGACATCTTTAGTAAGCAGAGAGGGTTTGTTTGCTATCTAAAATTTGATTTATAGCTTTGCGAATGTCAAATATAAAATGTATCTGAAACGGAGCGAGCGAAGCTATTGGAGCTTCCAGTGAGGTCGCTAGGGCCAAAATCGTGAAAATTTCTTTTTTGTCTGTCGCTGTCATTTATAAGTCATTTTTAAATGGGCGGATTTTGACAAATATTTTGCTCGATAGCAAAAGTGATGACGACGTTAGTTAAACCCATGGGCCGTTTTGTTGCACCCATGGGCCTATCCCAAACCCATCTTCCGGGTCAACAGGTAAAAACAGGTTTTCATGGGTTCTCTGCCAAATCTGGCCATACAGGTACCAGAGTTTCGCAGCGCATATCTTGCGAGACAAGCTTCGCAAACCTTGCAGAATCAGCTCATCGAAAACTACAACTTTGCTGGATACGACTTTTTTGTCGTACCGCTCCCTGGGCCTTCGGCCCGAATTTGCCCAAAATAGCGATTTTTTAAGTTTCGCAATATTATTGCTTGTTTTTACTTTACATTGAGTACCTATCAGGTTGTCAAATATGCTGAATACCATGGTTTTGCTATCTAAATTCCAACCTTGCTGTATTATACTGTTTCATGCAGTTTCAATGTTTTTACGGTAGACGAATCCCATTTCCAAAATGTAATGTGATTTCATTTGTCCGATTACGTATTGCCTGGAGGGCATCAGAAATGGTCTATATATAGGTATTTCTAGAGGCTGAATACAATGATTTGGTTATCTAGAAATAATGCATATTTCATGCTTTTTATGAACTTTCAGTGGGTTTAGGGTTATTGAACCCGATTTCCATAATAACTGTGTCTTCAGTCGTTTGGTTACGTATTGCGTATATGCCACCAGAAAGCATATATATGCTTTCTGGTGGCATGAAAAACCACGCTCGCTCCGTTACAAGTTCGTTTGCGGTATGCTAGTTTTATAACATTCTGTACCCACATTCTATATTCTTTATTGCAATGTATAAGACATGGCAGTAGAATTTCCACCAAATCTCGTATTTGTACGTTGTCTGTCACTGCTTATTCTGCACAATTTGGCAACAACGTTCCAGACTCTAAATTACACTCTATAGTGCAAAATATATATATATAGATAGATGGGCACGAATTGTACACCGTGCCTAATATGGACAGTCTGGTAAAGGTCGATACCAAAATTATTAACTGACTGTTATGACAAAACACATTTTTTCAATTTTTGTTTTTTCAAGGCTAGTTGCGCTAAAACCAAGAGATTGTTATGCCTGAAAGTGAGACAGTAAGATTTCAACTCTATATTTCACAGTGATGATTCATAAGTTGATAGCAGTTTCTCGGGATCACTCCATTTCCAAGACTCAACACCACTGTAATTACTGCTGTCACTATTATTCCAGGCGCAACTGCTGCCGCAGCATTCCGAAGCATCGTATGGTAGTAAGTTTTGACATTCTTCACTTTGAAGACGATTTGAGTTCGATCTGGACAACACTCTGGATATGTGATTTTGTGAGTGTGGTGAATTGCGTTGTTCATGCCTGTGGCGGGCAGAATTTCGGTTTAAATTTGAATCAATAACTTTCGTGTTCGCTGTATTATTAAGAGTGCTGCCAATTCCATCGTAATGTATTCCCATCGCAAGTTCGCCATCGTCTTGTTGGTCGTCCGCTTCAATATTGTCGATGTAATGGTCAACACGATTAGACAATATAGTAAAATCAGTGCAATCACATGTACATTTTTGTGGCTGATTTTGCTGATTAGGTTTCGAGTCTGTTTCTGAACACGATGTCATAGCGACGTCAATATTACATAACACAGACTCTTTTAATAAAGTACCCTCATCTCTGCGACGTTGACTTTGCGCTGACGAAAACGGTTCTGAGTTGGCTAAACAACCAGAATAGTTTATTTGAGAGCTGTCGTTATTTGCTTCATCTATTGATTCTAAAATCCGTTGGGGGTTTCGGACTTTAGTTTGTTTTATGGCTACAGCTCGCTTTGGATTGATCGAAGTATGTGCTCCACAACATGTTTGTACCATTGATGTGAGTCCTTGGTCCATAACCACTATTGAAACACTTGGTTCAGGGGCAGCTGAATGTCGCTTTTCTCGTGTTATGATCATGGCAGGACTGCTACCGTTTACTATACTCTGTCGTTGCAACGGAGGTCGACGAGCAGTAGTTGGGCGATCATTACGCATTGTAGACATTCCATTACTAGCAAAACTGTTTCGAAAAACTGGAATTGCCCGCTTAAATTCACGTCGAAATGCATCGTTCATCCAGGCATAAATTAGTGGATTCCAACACGTTGCACTCATTGCTGCCAAATGGCCGAGTAAGTATAACAATGGAAACCACTCGGTACGTCCAATAAGACGATCCTTGTCCCGAGCAATATTTAAAGCATTAATTGGCAACCAACAAGTAGCAAACATTACAACCATTGCAATAAGCATCGCATTCATACGTTGCTTACGACGTAGTTCAGCTGCTTGTCGAGCTGCCGAGCGTCCATGATCACCCGTTTTGGCTCCGACCGGTTGACGTGCCCAAAGACTGAGCGAAATTGCAGAATAACACGCGAAAATTATCACAAATGGAATTCCGTACTGAAGTACAAGCACAATAATACCGTAGATGCGTCGTAACATGGGATCGTTCCACAGTTCCATACAAATATAGCGTCCACATCTCGGCAAATGTTTAATATTTGCAATCATCGGAGCAACTAATGCAAACGCACCGGCCCATATTCCAATAACGATTGCCATACACGCGTAGACGCTCATCCGACGTTTAAACGGATAGATAATCACAACAAAGCGATCGAGTGCAATTGCAGTTAGCGTAAACGTCGAAATAAATATGGAACCACCCTGAAGGAGAGAAAATAGATAGCATGCCGGTTTACCCCATACCCATTGTTGAATATACATATACATTGGAGTTATCCAGAGTGAAGATAAGCTTACGACAACGTCGGAAATTGCCAGATTGCTTATAAATAGATTCGTAACGGTTTGCATGTGTCGATTTGCGGCAACAACGTATATAACAAGGGCATTGCCACACAGTGATAGCGTAAACACAACACAGTAAAGGATTCCGATAACGATTTTTGCCGCAAGTTCATCCTTAAGAGAACGTGGAAACGGATGACAATAAGACGAACCATTAGACATGTTTAAGCTAATATTTGTCATATTGATGACATCGGATGGAATTTGTGACGGAGCTGCTTCGGTTGAAATATTTGTCAGTTCATTTTGTGTGGATAAGAATGGAACTAGTTCTGTAGTAGTCATGTCGTCGAAAAACTATTGTAATAATACAATTTATTATAGTTTATACTACCTTATAACCTATATTTATTATCTACTTATATTGTCTACAATGGAACGACAAAATTTATAATGTGTATCATCACTGAAACTGGTGTACGGTGGCTTTCTGTCTTTGTGCGATACTTGTTTTCATATAAAGATTTCGGCCTAGGTTTGTAAAACAGACTGACCAGTTGACACACCAGGTACTAGCTACAATAGGGCAACAATATGGCGCGAGCTCCTTATCATGCTTCATAAGAGTATGGTTCTTTATAACTCTTAATCTCACTAGGGTTCACTACTCTAGGTTTGTCAAAGTCAAAAATTTAGTGTTTAGCCCGAGCTTAATGATTCTTTCAGGTTTAATTATTTTGCTTTTTCTTTATTAGCAAAACATAACACTATATTTTCGGGTTCATTAATAAGTCAAACTACAAATTTTGGACCAAAATCAAGGCAAACATAATTGGAGATTGGTCGGTCATTTCCTGATAAAAATCGGTATATAAAAATATTTATATTGACGGTTTTCAGCAATAAACCATTTTGACTTCTTGTATTCAAGTATGACTTTTGGCTTAAAGCAGGCTGGTTTATCCTGACGCTCAATGTCAAAGCTCATAGGTGTACTGCATTCGAATTGTCAATTTCATGTTTTTACGATGTTTAAAATGTGAATATATATATTACAAACTCTTCGTAACGTATTACGCGTTACGAAACTCCGAAATTTTTAAACTAAACACAAGATGTCGACAGAAATGTGATTCGGGCCCTTTTCCAAAACAAATGCATGCCTTGGATAATGATATGTACATCGGTTACCGAACGTTAAACAGTTACATCAAATCCATACATGGCGGCAGGGGAGGGTAGGGGGGTAACCCCCTGAGGTCCGGACACCAACCCCCCTCCCCCGTGGCCGAAAAGCCAGAGGGGTTACCCCCCTGGGTTGGGGTGCGCAGCACCCACAACCGTAGGGCGGCTTGGCAGCTCCTCGACGAGTGTCGAAGTAGGACCTTAGTGCAAAACCTTGCGCAAATTGCGCCTGCTTGTTGCCAAAGGTGCATGTGCGGCCGTAAATATATGGTATGCTTTTTTGTTCACGACGTCATTCCCTGAAGTAAAAGTTAATCGAATTATACTTATTTTTATACTAACACTAACTAGATATTTAGACATTGAATGTCTGCTACGGTCCACGGTGTCCATGCAAAATAATACCGTGTCTGCTTCGAATATGAAGAATCTTCTTAAAGGCAAATATGTATGGTTTTGTTTGGCGAATTTGTTGTAAACAGAAACTGCAAGCTGCCAGTAAACAGAAACTTTACATTTTACACAATTCTCAGAATTATAAATGCTCAGAATGCAATCTACAGTTCTCAGAATCGGAAACCCCGAAGGGGGGTGCGGACCCCAAAACCCCCGCTTCGACCAGTTTCGAGGCCGGACCCTAGTGCAGAAACTGAACTCATAGGCGAAAAATATGGCTGCTAGGACCAAAGAAAAAATAAAAGATCCTCATTACCAACCCCCTAGGACAATTTGGCCGGCCAGGGGGATTACCCGTAGGATGGCCGCGACCCCCCCCGTGGGGGCCTCTACCCCCCTGGCAAGACCGACCGCCGCCATGTATGATCAAATCCATTTGTTTCGTTCTAAACATTGTCAGGCAAATCTGACACTTGTGTAGAATTTTGTTTCAGTAAAAACAGGGACGCAGTGTAGGGTTCAATTGAGCAATCATTTAAATATCTATGTATACATCGCGTGATTTTTTAAATTCGGACGTTAAACCTCTATGGTAAATAATGGTACAGTATATAGTGGTCGAACCGGCCATATGATTTCGAAATTTGAAAAATCTTGGTTTGCCAAGAGTGAGACATACACCGCGTAGTCGATGCTTGGCACATGTGTACAAACATTATGCAGGTACATCGCAAACCTTCCAAGCATGTATAATATATGGTTTTGATACGACATGCAAAAACGTTTAAATTCATGAATCTAGGGACAGCAGCAACGAACATCTGAATTATCTAATATCGGATTCCAAACAAAAAGCTCCTAACTAAACAAATAGGATTAGGAACGTTGATTTGTACCTATGTCGTTCTGTATATTTACATTTGCGATGTCTGTGTTCGAAATTGCATACAATGCTAGTGCTATGCCAGATATGGAAGAATTATATTCATTTGCAAATACAGAATATGTCATATTTTCGCTATACGATAGGTGTTCCTGTGTGGACGTGCGATAACCCCCTAACGGTCGGGCTCGTTAGTCATATTTACAACCGCCACCAACTCACCCCCCTTCCGCATACACGGCGTGTAGAATATTTTACCAATTGTACCAAAATTTTTGCGAATTTCCAGCAATTTTAGTAAAACTTTTTGCAATTCTAGGGTTATATTATTATATATCATATCCGCTTTATTAAGTATTAACCGTTTTAACTAATGCAAGAGAATGAGAATTATGATAGCCGTTGTTTTCGCCATATTTGTTTGCATTTACTTCAATGCTGCCTTGTAATTTTAGAGTAAAGGATTCCGTTTTCACAGCAATTATATGGAATTTAGAGTGCTAGGAGTACTATAGATGTACAATTTACTGATATCCAGGTCTGTTTATCGCTTTATATGTTTCTTTTGTAAATGCTGCTACATCGGTTGTTACTACAATCAAAATCCATTTTCATGAAATTTAAGAAAATTACCCCCGAATTTTGCACCACCAGATATTCTTTAAAAATTAAAGAACTAATCCTTGAAATTTCAAAGAATTACGTAAAAAAAGTTATGTTGTTCAGAATTATCTTTGAAATTTCAAGGAATAGTTCTTTGGATTTTAAATGAAAATTATTTAAAAGAAAAAGAAATTTCTCTTAAATTTCGCGGAAAGTATTTTGAGTGTACCAACGTTAAAAGCGCTAGGGTAATCTTACACTTGGGATCTTCTACGACAACACGTAAACTTCAAACTTACTATGTTTAGAATCCAGTTCGGACCCGAAATTCTCGATTTTTCATTAAGAACAACAATCCGGGCGATCTGGGCCAATTCCAAATTTTATCTTAGACAATTTAAACGAAATTTGAAGCCCATCTCTCAATAGAAATAATACTTAAACGGATTATATTATCTTCAGATTTATATTCTTCAAATTTCTAGGATATTTGTTTCACTCTTAATATTACCGTTCATCAACAAAGGTTCATATGATATTTTCCCTGGTGCTGTAATGAGTATCTAGCCAAAGCATAGCATTAGCCTGGCCTGGTATAGATGATACCGGTACTGCTCATAAATTGAATACTCGAATTTAACATCGGTGTAGTCACAGTCAGGGAAATATGACACATGCATGTCGCTGGTGAAATGAAACACAGGAAGTATCTATATTTACATGTTGGGAGCTGGTATGCGAGCGGAAATACTTTGTTATGACATGATTATCCACCAAATCCATCAGTATTGCAAATATAGAAAAAGTTTTATCGATTCGTATGAAAGTAAGCAAACTACCTTTTGTGGCATTTTTTAATCAGTGTAACAGTCTTAGCATTCGAAACTAACAGTCTGTACGTTTAACTGCGTCTTGTTGCGTTTCGCTATAAACGCTCTTGTTCCGTTACGATAATTCATTTACTTTCAATGGGTTTACGTCTTCATCGCAGAGACTTTATCCCGAGGCAAACTGGGGGGCACGGCCCTCCGTGCCCCCCTTGCCGACCCCCATTGTCAGCTACACTATATACGCTAGCGAAGTGAGTATTACAAATATACATATATATGTATATGTGTATGAAAATGCTTGTTCGATGATTTGTTAATATGAACGCAGTAGGCAAACACTGCTGCATCTAGCCGGCTATTCGAAGGTATCTGATTTCGAGGCTATTTCTGTTTTGATTCCAAATCCGCTTATTCGGCTAAATGTGAAATCAAAGTGAGCAAATAGTCTAAAAGGAAAAGAAATGATTGATATAACAATTATTTATCGTCATAATGTGCAGATTGCGTTTTAGAAGGCCACCTAAATTGGAACGTGAAAACCTCTACATAGTGCATTAAATACTAAACCATTGACGGAGTGTCTCTAAACTGATGACAACAAAAAAGCTTTGTAGTTCATAGCAGATTGACACTGCACATAATTTCGCAAGCGCTGTATTGATTTAGAGGATTGGCTTGCGCATTTTGTTTTACCACGAGCTAAGTTTCTTTAAGTAAACTAGATGCTTTTTCATTGCCGCCGACATTGCATTATTTAATACGAGCGAGTATAAAATAACTTTATCAACTGCTCTCATCGAACTATTGGGCTGAAGGTTTCGTCTTAACATAAATTTAGAATAAGAATATACTGTTCAGAAACCAGTTAAGTGTAAATTACACTTTATTAGTATGAACAGGTGGATTGTCAGAAAAAGATTCTCCCTCGCCCAGAAGAAAGATCGACAGCTCACAATAGTAAAACCAATAACCGCGTACTAATACGTGTTACCTGTATGCGATAGAGCAACACGCAGATAGTGTTCGCGAATACTGTTTTGCGACTTAGCATCGAAATTTACTTATCGCGTACACTTGAAAACACGGTTACCAATCATATTTTTATGTTATACTATAATATAATACACTCAAAGACCGCGAACATAATTGTCCGATTGAATAAGACGTTTTATGAACCCGGACAATCGTGAGAAATTGAGAACTGTGTGTTTATGCAAGTTGTGAATCAGAGAGAACCCCTGTTCGTGTTCGCTAAAGTGTGAATACCTATAGTAGATATCCGATTGATAAATTTTTCAAGATTCAGATTGTAATTCTGACAAAAGAGTAGCCTTGATGTAAGCACCAATGACGTCACTGTGCAAAATGGAGCCATTCAAAAACTATTACTTTGCGATTTTGTTAAACTGAATGCAACCGATAGCTTTGATCGTCAGCCGTTCTTATACCATAAAAAGTCATTTTAAGACTCAAGTAATTTATAAATATGATTTTCAAAAAATATCGTTAGATCATCAAAATTCATCAAGCATGTAAAAATTTACGGACTTTGAAAACTACATCCTATTTAGTTATGAAATACGTTTTGGATATTTTGTATTTTTGCTACACAGCAATTATCAAATGCATTGACCGCTGGTTTGTATAAAATTATTTTGGTCTTTTATTCAGTGAAGCGAAGCGTGTTTGTTTTCGTCAGAGGGGGAAAATTCGGCACCGTCCGCCCGTTGACGTCCTCAATAAGCAGTGGGCCGATTTAAAAAAAAATTTGTTTGAAAGGCCTAATATCAGACAGGTGTAAGACATATAGTTTTTGTCAAAATTTGCTTCAGTTAATTAGTAAATAACTAATTATTTAAGCGTGCCATCCTATTTTTAATATGTTCAAACAAAAAATGCTTATTTTTCAATGAATAATTAGTGTAAAGCTATTATTTTGGTGTATATACTACCTATCGTCGTGGTGATTGTGACTCTGGTATTTATCACTATTCGAGGAAGTTAAAAACATACTATTTCGTTAGTTAATTGGCTAGTTACTAAATAATTTTTACTTACCTAATTTTTTGAAAATTTTCAAAGTCCTCAGAAATGAAAAATAAATTAACTGACGACGGTTCTACTATGTCGCTATACGGGGGTTTTACTATGTCGCTGATCACGAATATATCATTTATGAAGCTCTAAAACTTGACCGTATATGCCAATTAGTTTACTAATTAATTAGCTAATTAGGTAATTTTATGAAAATTTTATAATCACTTCAAAATTGCTAATTTGTTGCGCTTGGGGGTGTTCCATGTTTCTGATCATAAACATGCGGCTTTAAAGCTCTATGATTTTATCATGGGAGCTAATTAGTTAATTAATTGGCTAGTTAGTTGATGTTACTAATTAGCTAATTTGTAAGCTAGTCAGTTTTTTGTTTGGTAAATTTGACATCAATTGTCTAAAACGTGATACTTATTATAAATTGATTAAATATTTAGTTGAAATATATGTATACACAAATATGATACCAAATACTTTGCCTGTTGCTCCGCTGACTTTTTGTAATTTATTACGTTTACTAGTTTAGTCAGCATTCGTTAAAACCGAATTTTGCCAAATTACATGATAACAACAAGTGAATTTGTAAGTTACATGACGCACTAATTGGAATCTCGCATATGACACTCTTAGTGTGAACATGTGTTTCTTGTGTGCGATGTCTCTAAAAATCTACATACATCGAAGGTCTTTCAACGTTAACCGAAAATAATAACACAGCTCGACAATGTAACGGCTATCATATAAGCACGTTTATGCGGCAAATAATGTAAGATGTGTGCAACTAGATGGAAGAATATATGGTAGATCAATTCTGTTATTAAATCAATTCCAGACGAAATCAGTTTTACTAAAAAGGACGCCACCTTAAATAAAATTGAGTAGAATTTGTTGATTTGCAAAATTAATTTTGATCATTTCATTTCTCGGAGGTAAATTTTATCTAAGGTCATTCTACTGTTTAAAAGAACGATTATATATCTACTAGAATACATTCTATAAATTTCGATTGAAATGAACTTGATGTAGTTATTAGTATTGACTTGTAGATTTATTTCGACAGAATCGATTTTAATAAAATGAAGAGTAGAATAAGATCTGGTATAAAATTAATTCTATAGCAACATTTTGCGTCGAGAAATATTGCAGCTGCCGCAATACGCACTCGATATATAGGCGAAAATATAAAATCAAATGAGAAGTGTCATTTCATAACTCAGCTCTTGGATTGAATAAGCCTTTTAAACTCGTTATGATAGCGTTGCTTAAACAGTAGGCAATCGATGTAACCGTGACGCTTTAGTTTAATAAATTAGTAATAACTAAGCAGATTATGACATCGCTGCCTAGCAATTTTTAGTGTGCAGTAACTATGCCTTGGAATTTAGGCATTTACTTATTGTCAAGGCTAAATTTTCGGAAAAATTTCACAAAATGGGGTTGTCTATATATGTGAATTTACCGGTAGGCTCGCGTCGCACGCTCGTCGCCGTTTCTGACCATAAGTTCGACGACAGCGTCCGAGGCTAAGTTCTGAACTCATAGAAATTATACAATTAACAATTTACGATTAAATAATGCTCTGACTGATCTAGTTTTACCACGTGTTTTCACCACCGATTCGATGTTCATATATTGACACGGACGAAGGTAGAAGACAACATCACAGATTTGGCAAAATATTATTTAATTTGACATGCAATATATCCATTAATCAGTCTGAAACCTTCAGCATAAGATGACACGCACGAAGTATGTGCACAAAACTCTATTCCTATTAATTAGATATGATAGCACATTTCGGGCGTGCATGGCTTATTGCTATAAAACATACAGATATACACATACATATATTGACCGTTGCGTGCTTCCTAAAAGATAGTTTCGGCCTCAGAACTGACAATTTATGCGAGAAGGAAAGTAAAAAACCACTGAATCAGTTGTTTGACTGTTTGCGTTAGTTAAAATTATGCAGAACTTACTTTATTATAGATTTCACGGCCAATGTAACTTTTAGTTAGCCAAGTTTCTTATGTTTGGATACTACACCTGAGACTAACTAAGCCCGGAATTGCCACCACCCTCTCCGAACGCCTGTACTTAGCTGTTTTTTTCAGACCATGTAGCGGACGACTCCTAAATTTGATATGGGCCGACTTCATAATATAGGTATATACTATTTCCTATCCTACTTTGAATATTAGCGAAAGCTACGTTAGACAAAACTTATAAATATTTATAAATCTATTCCTGTGGTATGCATTTTAGTTTCTCACATATTGCGCTGCGGTGGCAGCTGGAAGTAAGCATTTTGACCGTTTAAAAATCAAGCAACTGCTTCCGCTTATATATAAAAAAGTGGCGTGTATCCAAGGGTAAGTGAAAGTTTTTTAAAATATCAGAAACAATAATCAACACATTATTAAATTGTTCTAAATCTAATTTTCCAAACAATTTTGCTTAAAATTTTGGCAACTTACGGTGGACTTTTTGTCACAGTCTTAAACATGTGACATTATTTTTACGTACTTACTCTATGCGGTTTTGAAGCATAGTCATAACATTACTAACACTATGAAAATAGAGTGACATATGCTTGTAAACATCGGAGTCCGCTCAATAATCAGACCTGGTTTTGGCTAGACCACATTTAATGCTCAAGAAAGGCTGTCGTCCAAATCAATGGCGCGAACGCGAAAAATGTGGAGGTGGGCTTGGGCCAGGCCTGAGTAGGACCATTGAACAGTTGTCAGGATATATGTAGGCGGGCTAACGTAGAAGTTTATACATTACTCACACATCGTTTCTATTCTTGCGTTGTGTGTGGTTTCTGGCAATGCATGTAGGTCATCAAGATCATGGGTATTGCAAGCTCTTCAAAAGTTCAGGGGCAGGCCAAAAACCGGAGGGGTCTGTCATCTAAATTCATTTTATTCTGTACACATCAGTTATTTTTTCCACGTTCTTAGGTGATTTGTAGGGTGGGGGTGGTGGCGGCTTCCTCCCCTAACCACGCGCTTGCGACGCCCCTGATGATGAAGCCGCATCAAGTCAAGCTCAAGGACATAAACCATCTGCAGTTTACGCACGTTCTCGATATATTAAGCACAAGCCTGAACCCTAGCCAAGGCTAAGATCACATATTAGCTTTAGACGCAGCGTAAAACTAAGCCGGGAACTGCTGTTCCCGAAACCCACGTACTAAGCGGTTGTTCCTTGTGGATATAAAGTACGCCGCTCATCGTGATAGCCATTGTGCCGTTATTTAACACAAATATATTATTTTTATGTCTCTTTGTCTGACATTCAGCAAAAGCAGTAGTTGCATTTAAGGTGTAATAATTAGTAGCCATTATACATCGTTGGAGAAGCTTAAACTTTTGGTTTAAACCATATAAAGCTTTACCATAAATATATGAAGGATTTTGTGAAACAAAATGTCCCTGCAAAAGAATAAGTGCTAACTTTCAAACTGATCTATATCTAAAACTCCAGCCCTAATTTTCACAAACCTTTCTAAGAAACCGTTTTGCTTACCGTTGCAATGTTCTTTACGTTCTTTTAGTAGAGGTGGGAGTGAACTCAGCCCTAAAGCCAAGCTGAACCGAATCTGGATTATAAGCGATCGAGCCGAGCCAAGCTTCAAGCCTAAGCTTTTATTTTACTAGCCGAGACTAGTTTTCAAAAAGACTCTGTTCGGCTCGTTAGGATAAATTTGACATGAACACTAAACTAGGGTGTAACAAATAGTGGAGAGCCAAAATGCCCATAGTTCGGAGCAAAATGTTTCGTAGCATTAAACCTGTTGAAAAATGGGTATTTAAATATCAAATTTTGGACAGAATTATTGCCTATACTCTACTGTCACGAGCGGAAAAAACAATAGAGTCCAAACAAACATTTGCACCAAATTTCCAACATCTTACGTTTATTTTTACAGTAGCCTGAACAGTCAGCCAACGTTTGAATACTGTAAAAAAACTGCTGCTGTTTCACATCCATATAAGTGGCTGCAACGTTTTTCAAAAAGTGCACAGTGAAGGCATAAAGTGGAAGCTGTAATTAGCAGTGCTCCTAACTGGTGGTAAGTTATAATGCTAAACACCAAATAACTTAGTGCGTTAAATTTAAGGGCGGCAGCTGGCGACTTAGAATTGGACTTAGTCCACGGTTCACACTAAAATAATGTTAGGTTACGGCTAAGATTCAACCTTAGCACTTCGAGAATGTCAAGTCAAAAATTTCAGTGATCCCCTCAGGGTGACTTTTTAACAACTTGTTATGAAACGCGCCATATAAGGCTAATGAAAAGACGGCATTTTTCTATATTTCGTAAGCAAGATAAAAATCGTTATACGACGTCTTGAATTGAAATACGGAAGTCTGTTAATGAATACGATATAACTTCGTCGTACCTTTTGTCGTTGTTCTTGTTCTGAAGGATGTTCTCGAGCTAAGCAAGATGTTTTCAACGATATTCCATAATTGACCATAAGATTTGTTACCTCTTTCAGCAAAAATTTATTGAGTTGCTCAAAAAAAAGACAGAATGTTGCTTACAAAACTCTAACAGCAACAAAATCACTGTTCATTCTTGGAAGCAACTGCGATGTATCCGCAAGCGTATTCAAAACCCGAAGCCCAATTTTATAGATTGCCAATATGGTGAGAACCCACCGACATCAGATAAATATTGCGGAAGATTCTTCTGTGTAGGGTTTCTTTTTTTTGACGTAGTGCTGACTAAACTTAAGCCTAAGCTTAGATCTTTATAGACGTTTCATCGAAAATTTTGGATAGCGAATTTGGTAATCAGATTTCGAACCGTATGGTTCGTTAGCATCAGCTAGACCTGACGCTTGCTGAATTCTGTGTCTGGCACAGACAATAGCGCAGCTTGCCTGTTTAAGGTAGCCTTACGTCAGTGCGTGTGATCCAGTGGATTATTTGAAGAAGATTACGGTTCTAGATTAGTTTCTGCTTTAACAGTGACTACGGCGGTAGCGACGTATTCATTTAGCAGGCTTCGATTGCTAAACACGTAGCTATAAGAGAGCAATGCGTGAAGGCCAACACATTAGGTTTGCGATCCCTGCGGTCTGACAAATCATGACTACTAGTTCAAATATTCAGTTGTGATCATCACATAGACCAGGATTAATTCGTTTATACTGCAATTTTTTCGCTTTAACATTCGTTATTTGTTTAATGAAAAAACTTTTTGGAGCAAACCCAACCCGAGGCTGCTTTTTCGGCAAACTAGCCGAGACGAGGTTTTTGTTTGCCTGAAACGAACCGAGTCAAACCGAGCTTTTCCTCGAAATTTCGTAAACGAGCGGAGCCGAGCTTAAAAATTAAGGTTCGCTCTCACTTTTAACTTTTAGCTAAAGATAATAACTAAGCGCGTTATGCGTCAATCAATATTTATTCACTACTGGTATATTAGAAGATGATATTTTTTTGCATTTCATAATTAATGGCTGTTCTAGTGTTATATCAGCGTTGAAGTTGTGTTTGTCAGGCATAGATCTCGCTGTTTAGCCTTAGGCTATACTTTTTATGTTATTATCATATATTCTGACGTGATAAATATCATTAAATCAAAACAACAAAATTGCACAACAATCCTCATATTGAAGCTGTAGTGTATGAGATGAGACGATACGTTGTAATTGAACTAAGAAAATTATGGATTATATGCAAAAATAAGATTGCTTTTAGCGCCCATAAAACCTTCAAAAAATGAACATCTTATTAGCAGCCCTCAATAATATTGGCTTGATTACTGTAACAATAACAATAATAATTCTAAGACATAATAAATCAGGCCCAAAATAATTATCACTGTTATTAATTAATATGAATATAAACGCACATGATATATCTTAAACAATTAAAGCAAAAATAAATCTTGATTTCAGTTGTGGTGCAAATCACCATTTTGGTGGGTCTTATTAACCGGAGAGTAACGATGTTTGCATCATGAGTTAAAACTGCCATAGTGAGCTCTCGGCTATGACTTATTAACTGCCGGTGTGGAAGTATCAAATTTTTTTGAAACAAATCTAAAGTGTATCATACATTGGAAATAAGAACGAGCCGTAATTTTTAAGCTAGTGTTGACTGTTTACGAAAATAGTGCTCAGGCTTGGCTTGTTAGCCGAATTTTGACGTAAAGTTATGTCGGCTTCGTTTGGTTTAATTGGTAAACGAAAATGTTTGGTTTGGTTCTGCTGGTTTGCTGAAAAAGAGGTGCTGCTAAACTAAGAAAGTTCTTTGATCAGCAGGCAAATAACGAAAATTTACATGGGACAACATCTGCTAAGATCTTACGGGGGGTACAGAGAGAGGTCTTCGACCTTTCATTGCGTCCGGGCAGTGGTAGGGAGAAGCGGGGGGCGCGGAGCCGTCAGCGCCGCGAAAAGCATTTATGAGTTAGGCGCCTGCAGAACTCTCCCAGAGAGGAGTTGGGTCACCTGTCAGGCAGAGGGATCCGGGGCCTCGGAATGGAGCTTGGATGGGGATCGGTCATCAGGGAGTAACCCACAACCCTCTACGAGCATGTGTGTATTGAAAATATAAATGCTTCTTGTTTCGGTTATGAGAATGATCGTCATTGATATTCATTTGTTTGTAGACGGTGGGATCATGAGGCTAACGAGTTGGCATTTTACCTCATTACTTTCTTATACATAAGTGCTTAGCAGCCGGAAGTTGACTAAACGAGCGCGTGGCTACTGCGTAGTAATTGGGAATATAAAAATAATTTTAGAAGCGTAATATTGTGACAAAGCGCTGGAGGGGCGTCGCAAACGAAAAAAATTAACTGAAAGAGGAAGTATAACAGCAGAATCCGTAATCAACGGGCTGACCGACTTTTTGTCGCCCTGTCACTTTCGCAGAGTTTGCAACGCCCATGAGCCGCTTGATTGTAATCACTGAAATACGGCGTTTTTAAAGTGGTAAGTTGCCGCCATATTGTCTGTGCATGCAGTCGAATCGCAAAATTTATAAGCAACAGGTCCACCTGATGGTAACGAATCTACCGTTCGAAATTAGTAAGTATATATCCCTAAATTCGTTATGCGGGGCTGTTGTAGGAGGGAAGTGTGCCATTATCAGAAACTCCTAAGGATTTGCAGCTTAAACAAGTATAATGTACTGAGCCAAGAATACACGGGTTGCTTTTAAATAAATTTCCAGAGAAAGCTTATCAGGAATTTCTGTTGCCGATGTTGGTGGGTTCCCGTAGGTTGGTAATGTATGACAGCTTCAGATCAGTTTCGCTTTCGGATACATCGCAATTGTTCCAGGAAAGGAACATGACTTTGTTTGCTAGAGTTAAGTGGCGTTATTCTGTCATTCGTTACGACCAAACAAACTTTTGCCGACGCGGTTCACAAATATTGCCGCCCTTGGTCGAGTACTGCTAAATGATGATTCCACCTGATGCCTTCATTGCGCAGTTTTAAATACTATTCCATAAATAAAATTTAGTGTTCAAAATTTTGAATAATGTAAATCTGAATGCGAATATAACCCAAACGCAAAACCATGCCGATCATAATACCTGATGCAGTGCTTTGAAGACTAATGTTTAGGTCGAAATTTTCTGCCATTTTAATCCCGCATTTATCTTTGTTTATGCCGATACCTCAGAAAAATCAAGCTTACTTTGGTGTTTTAAAGCAAATACATCGTAGAAGATAAATATTAAGGCATATGATAACTCAGCCTTGCAAAATTGAGATAAAGTCCAATGGTAGTAAGCTTAGGCTTATCTACAAACAGACCTGGGTAGGGGCGTAAGGAATAATACAATTTTATTCCGATCACGATGTGGTTCAGTTTAAAATTGATAACGTTTGCGTACATTTTTAACTGCCGTAATAGCAATGCGTTAAATGACTGGAACAATTCAGAAAACCATTGATTTATTGTAAATCCTTTGCTAGATCGCTGAGGTTTACTAGAAGTCTTGAAGTAAAAATACTTGGTTGTATTAATTATATAGTATTGTATAAATGATAAATGAGATAACTTGGCATTCCGCAATGAATATTTTTAGGTGTTCTTCTAAATGTTAGCTATATCGTTTGCGTAAGTTACAAATACATCAAAATGTATGATTCACACCAAGAAGTGCTGAACTGTAGCTATCAGCGACCATATTGGTAAACAAACCATGACATTATGAGTCAATAGCAAAATCTAAATAATTGTGCTATAATACATTTATAAACTGTCATGCACCTAGAACTGTAGAAGCAATATTTTAATTGCGCTATATACCTATGTCTATAATTTCATAATGCCTCATGCAATAGTGTTTTCAAACGATATGGTCGCTGCAATAGCTTACGGTGTGCAGTTCCCATGCGTCGCATTCTCAATCATGTATAATTACAGTCAATATAGGTAACATTTGTAGAAACAACATTGAAGTATGGTAACATAAAAATTGGTAGTCACTCGGATCGGCCATCTCTGACGTTGTTCTATTATATATCAATTAAAATAACCAAAACCTAAGGAACTATTGCATTGTAACAGCTAGTAGCAATTTTCTTGCAGCGTTTCCTAAATTGATCAAAACTATAATTTCGATGTTTTGATTAAGCAACATTGAATTTCTTGCCAGATCTTCTATTAGATTTTTAACCTTGATTCTCGAAGCCGTACTCTGTAAACTAAATTTCAACCTATCGGGCTTCAAAAATTCCGTATACACGTGTATAAACGTTTTATTTCAGCCGATTAAAATATCTCAGTGAAACAAGTATTATGATCGCTCAATTTATTGTATATATGTTAACCCCCCAACAGTTCATGATGAACCCTTGAAGAAGAGTGTGCCACTCAAGCCCACTACATTATAGTCCTTATGGTATGACGCTCTCCATTTGTTCTTTAGTTGTCCCACTTTTCGGGGGATGAGGGGACAAGTTTCCCACTTTTGACAAATTTTTTTTATTTTTTCTTTCAAATAAGAAACGAAAGCTGAAGGGGTACTAAACAAAAGTTGCAAAAGCAGGACAAAAATTGGCGGCAGGTACAAAATTTGGGGAGAGGGCATGACAAAAGCGGTAAAATGTGTCCTCCTCAAACAAGTGTAACAACTAACAGAAAAATAGATCGCGTCATCCCAAAAGGAATATAATTTAGTGTGGCATGAGCGTCTAACTCTTCTTCAAGGTTTCGTGATGAACTGTTGGTTTTATTTATGTTCTAATAGTAGATTACAAATATTTCGTATACGTTAAGTGCTAGAGCCAGTTGAACATGTGTCAAATAGTTCTAGCATACTTTGTATCTGGATGTGACGTTCGACATATTTTATGAATGTTTTGGCTTTCATATTGTTTTTGTAACATATATACAATAAATTGAGCGATCATAATACTTGTTTCACTGAGATATTTTAATCGGCTGAAATAAAACGTTTATACACGTGTATACGGAATTTTTGAAGCCCGATAGGTTGAAATTTAGTTTACAGAGTACGGCTTCGAGAATCAAGAGGTTAAAAATCTAATAGAAGATCTGGCAAGAAATTCAATGTTGCTAATCAAAACATCGAAATTATAGTTTTGATCAATTTTAGGAAACGCTGCAAGAAAATTGCTACTAGCTGTTACAATGCAATAGTTCCTTAGGGTTTGGTTATTAATTGATATATAATAGAACAACGTCAGTGGCGATCGAGTGACTTGCCAATTTTTATGTTACCTTTTAAAATGCGATTACTTCAATGTTGTTTTATCTACAAATGTTGCCAAACAAACAAAAATAATTATGTAAACTGTAATTATACATGATTGAATAAGAAATGCACGCATGAACTGCACACCGTAAGCTATTGCAGCGACCATATCGTTTGAAAACACTATTGCCATGGCATTATGAAATTATAGACATAGTCCATCTATAGCGCAATTAAAATATTGCTTCTACAGTTCTAGTGCTAATAATTCGACAGTTGGACTGCTGTGCAATAGAAGCTAATGTTATTATAGCAGCAATATTTTTAGATTTTGCTATTGAATACATAATGTCATGGCAAGGGTTTTTCTACCAATATGGTCGCTGCAATAGCTTACGCTGTGCAGTTCGCATTCGCGCTTCTTCGTGAATCATACATATTTTTTGATGACTTATTTGTAACTTATTTTACGCAAACGATTCGTTGCTACTTCAGGTATTGATTGCACCTTGAGACATTTCAAAGAACACCTAGAGATACTTTCATTGCGGAAAACTTACTATAATAGGTATACCCAAAAATTTATCATTTATCATTTATACAATACTATATAATTAATACAACCAAGTATTTTTACTTCAAGACTTCTAGTAAACCTCAGCGATCTAGCAAAGGATTTACAATAAATCAATGGTTTCCTGAATTGTTCCAGTCATTTAACGCATTGCTATTACGGCAGTTAAAAATGTACGCAAACGTTATCAATTTTAAACTGAACCACATCGTGATCGGAATAAAATTGTATTATTCCTTACGCCCCTACCCAGGTCTGTTTGTAGATAAGCCTAAGCTTACTACCATTGGACTTTATCTCAATTTTGCAAGGCTGAGTTATCATATGCCTTAATATTTATCTTCTACGATGTATTTGCTTTAAAACACCAAAGTAAGCTTGATTTTTCGAGGTATCGGCATAAACAAAGATAAATGCGGGATTAAAATGGCAGAAAATTTCGACCTAAACATTAGTCTTCAAAGCACTGCATCAGGTATTATGAAGATCGGCATGGTTTTGCGTTTGGGTTATATTCGCATTCAGATTTACATTATTCAAAATTTTGAACACTAAGTTTTATTTATGGAATAGTATTTAAAACTGCGCAATGAAGGCATCAGGTGGAATCATCATTTAGCAGTACTCGACCAAGGGCGGCAATATTTGTGAACCGCGTCGGCAAAAATTTGTTTGGTCGTAACGAATGACAGAATAATGCTCACTTAACTCTAGCAGAAACAAAGTCAATGTTTCTTCCTGGAAACAATTGCGATGTATCCGGAAGCGAAATCAAATCCTGAAGCTGTCATAGATTACCCAGTCTTATGGGAACCCACCAACATCGGATAAATGTTGCGATAGCTTCTCCTGGAAATTTATTTAAAAGCAACCCGTGTATCTTGGCTCAGTACATTATACTTGTTTAAGCTGCAAATCTTAGGAAGTTCTGATAATGGCACACTTCCCTCCTACAACAGCCCCGCATAACGAATTTAGGGATATATACTCTAATTTCGAACGGTAGATTCGTTACCATCAGGTGGACCTGTTGCTTATAAATTTTGCGATTCGACTGCATGCACAGACAATATGGCGCAACTTACCACTTTAAAAACGCCGTATTTCAGTGATTACAATCAAGCGGCTCATGGGCGTTGCAAACTCTGCGAAAGTGACAGGGCGACAAAAAGTCGGGCAGCCGGTTGAGTACGATTCTTCTGTTATACCCTCTTCAGTTAATTTTTTTCGTTTGCGACGCCCCTGCAGCGCTTTGTCACAATATTACGCTTCTAAAATTATTTTTATATTCCCAATTACTACGCAGTAGCCACGCGCTCGTTTAGTCAGCTTCGGCTGCTAAGCACTTATGTATAAGAAAGTAATGGGTAAATGCCAACTCGTTAGCCTCATGATCCCACCGTCTACAAACAAATGAATATCAATGACGATCATCTCATAGACCAACAAGAAGCATTTATATTTTCAATACATGCTCGTAGAGGGTTGTGGGTTACTCCCTGAGGACCGATCCCCATCCAAGCTCCACTCCGAGGCCCCGGATCCCTCTGCCTGACAGGTGACCCAACCCCTCTCTGGAGGTGCTGCAGGCGCCGAACTCATAAATGCTTTTCGCGGCGCTGACGGCTCCGCGCACCCCCCGCTTCTCCCTACGACTGCCCGGACGCAATGAAAGGTCGAAGACCTCTCTCTGTACCCCCCGTGAGATCTTAGATGTTGTCCCATGTAAATTTTCGTTATTTGCCTGCTGATCAAAGAACTTTTTCAGTTTAGCGGAGCCTACTTTTTCAGCAAACCAGCAGAACCAACCCAAACATTTTGTTTACCGGAACCAAGCGAAGCCGACATAACTTTACGTCAAAATTCGGCTAACAAGCCAAGCCTACAGACGATTCGAAAACAGTCGACACTAGCTTAAAAATTACGGCTCGTTCTTATTTCCAATGTATGATACACTTTAGATTTGTTTCAAAAAATTTGATACTTCCACACCGGCAGTTAATAAGTCATAGCCGAGAGCTCACTATGGCAGTTTTAACTCATGATGCAAACATCGTTACTCTCCGGTTAATAAGACCCACCAAAATGGTGATTTGCACCACAACTGAAATCAAGATTTATTTTTGCTTTAATTGTTTAAGATATATCATGTGCGTTTATATTCATATTAATTAATAACAGTGATAATTATTTTGGGCCTGATTTATTATGTCTTAGAATTATTATTGTTATTGTTACAGTAATCAAGCCAATATTATTGAGGGCTGCTAATAAGATGTTCATTTTTTGAAGGTTTTATGGGCGCTAAAAGCAATCTTATTTTTGCATATAATCCATAATTTTCTTAGTTCAATTACAACGTATCGTCTCATCTCATACACTACAGCTTCAATATGAGGATTGTTGTGCAATTTTGTTGTTTTGATTTAATGATATTTATCACGTCAGAATATATGATAATAACATAAAAAGTATAGCCTAAGGCTAAACAGCGAGATCTATGCCTGACAAACACAACTTCAACGCTGATATAACACTAGAACAGCCATTAATTATGAAATGCAAAAAATATCATCTTCTAATATACCAGTAGTGAATAAATATTGATTGACGCATAACGCGCTTAGTTATTATCTTTAGCTAAAAGTTAAAAGTGAGAGCGAACCTTAATTTTTAAGCTCGGCTCCGCTCGTTTACGAAATTTCGAGGAAAAGCTCGGTTTGACTCGGTTCGTTTCAGGCAAACAAAAACCTCGTCTCGGCTAGTTTGCCGAAAAAGCAGCCTCGGGTTGGGTTTGCTCCAAAAAGTTTTTTCATTAAACAAATAACGAATGTTAAAGCGAAAAAATTGCAGTATAAACGAATTAATCCTGGTCTATGTGATGATCACAACTGAATATTTGAACTAGTAGTCATGATTTGTAGACCGCAGGGATCGCAAACCTAATGTGTTGGCCTTCACGCATTGCTCTCTTATAGCTACGTGTTTAGCAATCGAAGCCTGCTAAATGAATACGTCGCTACCGCCGTAGTCACTGTTAAAGCAGAAACTAATCTAGAACCGTAATCTTCTTCAAATAATCCACTGGATCACACGCACTGACGTAAGGCTACCTTAAACAGGCAAGCTGCGCTATTGTCTGTGCCAGACACAGAATTCAGCAAGCGTCAGGTCTAGCTGATGCTAACGAACCATACGGTTCGAAATCTGATTACCAAATTCGCTATCCAAAATTTTCGATGAAACGTCTATAAAGATCTAAGCTTAGGCTTAAGTTTAGTCAGCACTACGTCAAAAAAAAGAAACCCTACACAGAAGAATCTTCCGCAATATTTATCTGATATCGGTGGGTTCTCACCATATTGGCAATCTATAAAATTGGGCTTCGGGTTTTGAATAAGCTTGCGGATACATCGCAGTTGCTTCCAAGAATGAACAGTGATTTTGTTGCTGTTAGAGTTTTGTAAGCAACATTCTGTCTTTTTTTTTGAGCAACTCAATAAATTTTTGCTGAAAGAGGTAACAAATCTTATGGTCAATTATGGAATATCGTTGAAAACATCTTGCTTAGCTCGAGAACATCCTTCAGAACAAGAACAACGACAAAAGGTACGACGAAGTTATATCGTATTCATTAACAGACTTCCGTATTTCAATTCAAGACGTCGTATAACGATTTTTATCTTGCTTACGAAATATAGAAAAATGCCGTCTTTTCATTAGCCTTATATGGCGCGTTTCATAACAAGTTGTTAAAAAGTCACCCTGAGGGGATCACTGAAATTTTTGACTTGACATTCTCGAAGTGCTAAGGTTGAATCTTAGCCGTAACCTAACATTATTTTAGTGTGAACCGTGGACTAAGTCCAATTCTAAGTCGCCAGCTGCCGCCCTTAAATTTAACGCACTAAGTTATTTGGTGTTTTAGCATTATAACTTACCACCAGTTAGGAGCACTGCTAATTACAGCTTCCACTTTATGCCTTCACTGTGCACTTTTTGAAAAACGTTGCAGCCACTTATATGGATGTGAAACAGCAGCAGTTTTTTTACAGTATTCAAACGTTGGCTGACTGTTCAGGCTACTGTAGAAATAAACGTAAGATGTTGGAAATTTGGTGCAAATGTTTGTTTGGACTCTATTGTTTTTTCCGCTCGTGACAGTAGAGTATAGGCAATAATTCTGTCCAAAATTTGATATTTAAATACCCATTTTTCAACAGGTTTAATGCTACGAAACATTTTGCTCCGAACTATGGGCATTTTGGCTCTCCACTATTTGTTACACCCTAGTTTAGTGTTCATGTCAAATTTATCCTAACGAGCCGAACAGAGTCTTTTTGAAAACTAGTCTCGGCTAGTAAAATAAAAGCTTAGGCTTGAAGCTTGGCTCGGCTCGATCGCTTATAATCCAGATTCGGTTCAGCTTGGCTTTAGGGCTGAGTTCACTCCCACCTCTACTAAAAGAACGTAAAGAACATTGCAACGGTAAGCAAAACGGTTTCTTAGAAAGGTTTGTGAAAATTAGGGCTGGAGTTTTAGATATAGATCAGTTTGAAAGTTAGCACTTATTCTTTTGCAGGGACATTTTGTTTCACAAAATCCTTCATATATTTATGGTAAAGCTTTATATGGTTTAAACCAAAAGTTTAAGCTTCTCCAACGATGTATAATGGCTACTCATTCTTACAACTTAAATGCAACTACTGCTTTGGCTGAATGTCAGACAAAGAGACATAAAATAATATATTTGTGTTAAATAACGGCACAATGGCTATCACGATGAGCGGCGTACTTTATATCCACAAGGAACAACCGCTTAGTACGTGGGTTTCGGGGACAGCAGTTCCCCGGCTTAGTTTTACGCTGCGTCTAAAGCTAATATGTGATCTTAGCTTTGGCTAGGGTTCAGGCTTGTGCTTAATATATCGAGAACGTGCGTAAACTGCAGATGGTTTATGTCCTTGAGCTTGACTTGATGCGGCTTCATCATCAGGGGCGTCGCAAGCGCGTGGTTAGGGGAGGAAGCCGCCACCACCCCCACCCTACAAATCACCTAAGAACGTGGAAAAAATAACTGATGTGTACAGAATAAAATGAATTTAGATGACAGACCCCTCCGGTTTTTGGCCTGCCCCTGAACTTTTGAAGAGCTTGCAATACCCATGATCTTGATGACCTACATGCATTGCCAGAAACCACACACAACGCAAGAATAGAAACGATGTGTGAGTAATGTATAAACTTCTACGTTAGCCCGCCTACATATATCCTGACAACTGTTCAATGGTCCTACTCAGGCCTGGCCCAAGCCCACCTCCACATTTTTCGCGTTCGCGCCATTGATTTGGACGACAGCCTTTCTTGAGCATTAAATGTGGTCTAGCCAAAACCAGGTCTATTATTGAGCGGACTCCGATGTTTACAAGCATATGTCACTCTATTTTCATAGTGTTAGTAATGTTATGACTATGCTTCAAAACCGCATAGAGTAAGTACGTAAAAATAATGTCACATGTTTAAGACTGTGACAAAAAGTCCACCGTAAGTTGCCAAAATTTTAAGCAAAATTGTTTGGAAAATTAGATTTAGAACAATTTAATAATGTGTTGATTATTGTTTCTGATATTTAAAAAACTTTCCACTTACCCTTGGATACACGCCACTTTTTTATATATAAGCGGAAGCAGTTGCTTGATTTTTAAACGGTCAAAATGCTTACTTCCAGCTGCCACCGCAGCGCAATATGTGAGAAACTAAAATGCATACCACAGGAATAGATTTATAAATATTTATAAGTTTTGTCTAACGTAGCTTTCGCTAATATTCAAAGTAGGATAGGAAATAGTATATACCTATATTATGAAGTCGGCCCATATCAAATTTAGGAGTCGTCCGCTACATGGTCTGAAAAAAACAGCTAAGTACAGGCGTTCGGAGAGGGTGGTGGCAATTCCGGGCTTAGTTAGTCTCAGGTGTAGTATCCAAACATAAGAAACTTGGCTAACTAAAAGTTACATTGGCCGTGAAATCTATAATATAGTAATTTCTGTATATTTTTAACTAACGCAAACAGTCAAACAACTGATTCAGTGGTTTTTTACTTTCCTACTCGCATAAATTGTCAGTTCTGAGGCCGAAACTATCTTTTAGGAAGCACGCAACGGTCAATATATGTATGTGTATATCTGTATGTTTTATAGCAATAAGCCATGCACGCCCGAAATGTGATATCATATCTAATTAATAGGAATAGAGTTTTGTGCACATACTTCGTGCGTGTCATCTTATGCTGAAGGTTATCAGACTGATTAATGGATATATTGCATGTCAAATTAAATAATATTTTGCCAAATCTGTGATGTTGTCTTCTACCTTCGTCCGTGTCAATATATGGAACATCGGATGCGGTGGTGCAAAAATACGTGGTAAAATTAAATCAGTTAGAGCATTAGTTAATCGTAAATTGTTAATTGTATAATTTCTATGAGTTCAGAACTTAGCCTCGGACACTGCTGAATAAAAATTATGGTCAGAAACGGCGACATAGCCGACGCGAGCCTACAAGTAAATTCACATATATAGACAACCCATTTTTGTTGGAATTTTTCCGAAAATTTAGCCTTGACAATAAGTAAATGCCTAAATTGCAAGGCATACCTACTGCACACTAAAAATTGCTCGGCAGCAATATAATAATACTGCTTAGTTATTACTAATTTATTAAACTAAAGCGTAGCGGTTACATAAATTTGCCTACTGTTTAAGCAACTCTATCATAACGAGTTTAAAAGGCTTATTCAATCCAAGAGCTCAGTTATGAAATGACACTTCTCATTTGATTTTATATTTTCGCCTATATATTGAGTGCGTATTGCCGGCAGCCGCAATATTTCTCGACGCAAAATGTTGCTATAGAATTAATTTTATACCAGATCTTATTCTACTCTTCATTTTATTAAAATCGATTCTGTCGAAATAAATCTACAAGTCAATACTAATAACTACATCAAGTTCATTTCAATCGAAATTTATAGAATGTATTCTAGTAGATATATAATCGTTCTTTTAAACAGTAGAATGACCTTAGATAAAATTTACCTCCGAGAAAATGAAATAATAAAAATTAATTTTGCAAATCAACAAATTCTACTCAATTTTATTTAAGGTGGCGTCCTTTTTAGTAAAACTGATTTCGTCTGGAATTGATTTAATAACAGAATTGATCTACCATATATTCTTCCATCTAGTTGCACACATCTTACATTTATCTTGCCGCATAAACGTGCTTATATGATAGCCGTTACATTGTCGAGCTGTGTTATTATTTTCGGTTAACGTTGAAAGACCTTAGATATATGTAGATTTTTAGAGACATCGCACACAAGAAACACATGTTCACACTAAGAGTGTCATATGCGAGATTCCAATTAGTGCGTCATGTAACTTACAAATTCACTTGTTGTTATCATGTAATTTGGCAAAATTCAGCCGGTTTTAACGAATGCTGACTAAACTAGTAAACGTAATAAATTACAAAAAGTCAGCGGAGCAAACAAGCAAAGTATTTGGTATCATATTTGTGTATACATATATTTCAACTAAATATTTAATCAATT
>JASANE010001418.1:0-36431 GCA_030248225.1 Trileptium ribeirensis
TCACCAGCATGTTTCGTATGTGCATGATGTACGCATGTATTGAGGGATATTTTTACAGATTGACGTTTTCACGTCTCGGATTGAAAAGCATATTGTAAGTACACTAGGACACCCCCTTTACAATTAAGGATGTGTCATTACTATCTGGCAATTCGATTTTAATTAGAATCGACTTAAGTACACTGGTGTAACATTGAAAATTATTATGCAAAGTGATGAAGTTGTTATTTTGTAGTTTCGTTATTTTTTGATTAAACGAAATTTTATCCGCAGACTGGCAGTTCACATACATATTGAAATATGTCAAATAGGACGGCAATCTAGTTTGCCTACTTCTGAGAAACCTCCCAAGCTGATCAAATATATGCACAAATGTAGAAATGTGCCTGGCGTCCCGTCTTTTCTGCGGAATTGTATCAAGTCAGCCAATGATCTACATATCTATCAGGGAATAACAGAAAAGTTCTTAGTTATACGAAGAATTTACGCTACTTCATGTGCATGTCATGACAGCCTTAACGCGATTCATTTCGCCTGTAGCCGAGGTTATTAATCTTGTTTACACAAAACTCGGATGATCCGGTCCCATACGTGTTAGAGGTATTTTGGTCGCGGAACGGCTCACACCAATATAGCAGATCCTGACCCGATAACGATGGGCCCAGTTGAGATGTTGCAACTCCGGGCCGAGCCGACCTTTATTTAAAGTAGGTCTTGCATTGCCGGCTCCGTCTGGTTCGTAATAAATATCGTCAAGTTTATGTGTTGCAAGTGTGTATGTAGCATTGACGCAGATTCCTTCTGAAGTTCGGGGGAAACGAGATGTGGAATATATAATCTGGAATTTTGACCATACGGCACCTATGGCGATCGGTTTTGATGTCAGATTACTAGACGGCCGAAGGACTCACCTCCCAGACCTGCGCCTATAGTATGCATTGAAACTGCTGTGATGTGTGCTATCATAACACACCATAACACGTCAGTTTAACTTTTTCAGTTCAAAAATAATACGAATCTATACCCAGGTTGTTATTACCGTAACACCGAATAGCAGTAGAACATAAATATCGAAACCGGAAATTCTACGTTTTAAGTCTTTATTTTTTCGGATACTTGATGTGCGACATGGTTTTAAAAGCTCAAATATATCAAGTATTTTTTGGTATTTCAACTATTTTGGTTTCTTTAGTATTTTAAAGGTCAATGAATATAAACAGACCAAAGGTGTAGCCAAGGACAATGTTTGGGAGGGCCCGGGAAATAGCATGTTGTACATGATATGAACTGATAACACATAGGTGCCATTTGCAATATACATTTGTAAAACAACATTTTGACAAGTTAGCGAACACTTTTTAATTATGGACACACAGTCGCAAACGTTAAACGCATAATTAATATGCTTTTTAGTATTCACGCAGTGTTAGGACATATGTGTGTTCGCGAACAATTTTTCGCGTACAGTACTTTACGTTCGTGAATAATTTTTCGCATAAGAAAGCTCAGTCTGTTCGCACACAAAATTTATAGAATTGTATACATCATAAAACTGTTCGCGAACCAATCAGACTGGCTATTTAAAATACCAAAAATTGTGTTGCATAACGAAATATTTCAAAATGCAGTAGCCTAATTTAGCGTTTCGGAACGCAGTTGTGGTGAAAGTGTAAAAAGGTGCATTGTGTTAGCTAACGTAACCTATACGTTTTTGTAATTAGATATGAAACGTTCGAAGAACAGAAAAATTTGGAAATAGCGTTAGGCTACTGCAGGTATTAGTTTGTTCTCTAATAACATTTCGTACATGATTTCAAAAGAGGATGGTAGACAAGTTTACTCATGCATTAGTGTACTGTACGCAATACGAACTAAGCAACTGAAAACAGGCTATATTCTGGAACTCGGAGTCATTCATCTAAACCGATTGAAAAGGCATGAAATATTCGTGCTGGATTCCAGATAGCCAAACCAAACAATTGACCTTAAGCATATTGTACACATCTGAGAAGACATGAAGTATTCGTGTTGATGTCTAGATAACCAAACCATAGTATTGAACATGCCGAAAAACGGGTATAAAAATTATTATTGATGCTCTGCGCGCACTACACAACCAGGCATCCCTCTCAACACAGACTATATTTTGGAAATGGGTTCAAGAATCCTAAATCCTAAACCCTTTGAAAATATACAAAACACATAAGTACTGGACTCTAGGTTCCCTACATGCAATACATTACCAAACAAATGAAAACATACTACATTTTGGAAACCGAGTTCGTCGGCCGTAAAACCCTTGAAACCCCACGAAATAGTGATAGTCAAGTTGGACTCAAGATAAAAAAGCCTTCGTAATCAGCATGCCAGATAACCTAAAAATACTCGATGTAATGTAAAAACACGCAATAACATGTCAAAATTTGAAAACTCGATTTTTTGGCAGTGTTGACGATCGGTATTCGGGACAGCTGCCCACAAAAAGTGTACCAACAAAAAGCATTGTTCAGTAAAGTTCTAGATCTCGAAGAGCTGGTTGCCGCAAGATATGGCTGCGAAATAATTGTACCCGCATAGTAAGAGTTGGCAAGGAACTTAAAAACCCGTTTTGCCATTTGGAAACGGAACATAGGGTCGGAGCTGTTCACATTCAATTAAAGGGCATATTATCGTCGTCACTTTTGCTATCAAACAAAAAATTTATCGAAATGCATCCACGCGAAGACGATGTTATGAGTGACACCGACAGACAAAAAAGAAACTTTCACGATTTTCTTCTAGCGTCTCAAACCAAACTACCCTAGCTTCGTTTCAACAATGTTCACAGTGGTCCGGATAAATAGAACATGCCTGCAAAGGTACAGAATACAAAGTCCGTATAAGGAAGACGGAATAACAGCATGGAAATCTTTAAAGCGATAGTCGGTGTATAAAGAAGAAGAGTTATTTTAAGAGATCGAAATGTTCCTTTCATGATAAAAACATAAATGTTTGCTTATCGGTGGAGGATTATTTGGCACATACACAAGATATGCTGAGCACTGAAGTCTATAGAAAATATTTACATTATAAGCGACAAAATAACATTACCAAAATATTATAATCAATAATCAAAAATGGCATTCGCGTCAACAGAACACGATTCGTTGTCCTTATCATTGTACCCGTGACAATTGTGCTACGCGCGTCATTTTGGGATCGCGCCTGGCTAAAATAGTGCAAAAACAATAACTTTCAGCTACTGGCAAATAAAAATAACAAATTATACAGTTTTACTCAACTAGAATGCGTATTCCCAAAAGCAACTCAGGGGTCAGAGCAGTGCATAATAGAGATGTGTAGCGTGCGGGGAACTCGACTACGCTCCATATACTGCTGAGAATCCGACTATGGCCAATATACTGTGATATTTTCGTTTCAACGCATTTAATATTATATCATTATTAATAATTGATCAAAATATTCAATCCTACTTTGAACAGATGATAATAAAATATTAAAATTGCTAGAATTTATTGAGCTGATCCAGGGTTTTTTTTCAAAACGGGCCCTGGGTCCAGACCTTAAACCCTTGGTCGAGACTTACATTTTTGGCTCGATAATTTCATGAATTTGTACACAATTAAGACACGTAATTACATAGCCAGACAAAATTTACACCACCTCCAACTGCAAAAGATTGGCCCATATTTCATGTACGCTTTTGTCAGGTGCAGAGCATCTGTGGTTTGTGCAGTTCCACCAGGACCATCCATGAAACCAACAGCAAGCAAATATGAAAGCTATATGAAAGCACTAACGGCTAAAGCCTGCACTTTGCAATAGAATTTATTAGCAGACCCTGTGTCTCCGAAGCCGAAACTGCCCTGAGTCCAGCAAATAATTTTTGGGTCCACGTAAAAGTATTTGGGTCCAGACCCACCTAAAGATACCAAAAAACCTAGACTAATACTTACTACGCCGTTAGGCCGCAATCGTTTATTTGGCATTACGCTTATAGCCGCCAAAATTTTGACATACTACATACATCGTCTAACGCTTCCAAAAAAACGAAGAACCAATGAACAAAATGCTTAATAAAGACAAATCGACACCACTCAAGCCTTAACGTGTGCTAATACTGCTATTCAATATTACTGTGGTAAGCCAATTTTGGAAACCAAGTACCTTTATAAGTTTGGTAAACGGTTGAGTTTTATTCTGACGCAAAGTACGTTGGTGCATTCAACTTGACCTAAGTTAAATACTGACCAAAGTGGTGGGTGGGGAGACCCCTGGTTGGAGAACCTGGCAAACTTTTTGGCTTCCCACCCACCTCCCCAGATAAAAACACCCCTGCTTACATAAACACTTTACAAATTTTTTTAGAAATACCTGATTAATTTCGGCACAGCAAATTGGCTGACATGATTGTTATAACCTTAATATAAACGTTTTTGAACCGCTTCTGACACCGTTTATTAAAAATTTTAGCGCTTTTGCTGAAAAGTATTAAATTTTGAAAATTTATACATTTCGAAGCCGAGGTTCAAGCGAGGGAGCTCGGTCCATAAAGCATGATATTATTTTCTGCGAACGGAGAAGCCAGGAATATGCCTTCTATTTTTATACAAAATCTATCTAATGTAAGTACACTGCTAGTGCACCATATAGATGCTAGAACATAGCCCGATTACTCAGGTTAAGCTAGAACACAGACGTAATAACAGATTTGATATACACTTAAACGATCGATTGTGGTAAGCATTAACTATGAGTGATTCAGGTTGATATCCTCAAGATACAACAGCTTCAGAACCATTGCAATCACTCAGACCACAACTCCTCTTTGCCCCACACTAAACACCTACAATAAAGTACTTTAAAGAGAACCTATATAGAAAAGACCACCTAATAAATTGAACTAACTCAGCTGCGCGACATATTTAAGAACGTCTCTCTAAAATAATGATTCACTAGATGTCCAGCAGTTACGCAGCAGGTAGAAACGACAAGATGAACCAGTATGTACAGGATGCAATGAAGACAGATCAAACAATCCAGGCGATGGATTTTATACTGTCAAGGTAGTCGTCAGGCGAATATATGAACAGAAAATTGTCAGACCGCCAATAACCTACGCTAAAACAGTCCTGGTCGAAAAAGAGATGAAACTTACAATGGACGAACAGACAATATTGTCACGATTCACAACACGCCATCATACGACGCACCTAGCATGGTGTCGTGAGCTAATTACGAAGAATGAACTCAACCCATATACTGCATAGTTGTCCGAAATATCAACTACAAACAAAAGAATCATCTACGCCATGAAAAATTTTCCAGCAACGGACCCTAGCAGAGGAGAATATGTTTTAAAATATAAGTGTATGCATTACAAACATAATATATCGTCTTAGCGAACATCGGTATCGCTTATCCGGTTATCGAGATTTTACAATGTCGGCAAAGTCCTGTGGCAATATTACCTATATTTCTCTATCGATTGCAGAGATATGGCCGTCTTCGTGCATTAGGGGACTCATGAGCCTTTTAAAAACTGATTAGGGCTTAATCCTGGACCTAATAATATCCTTATGGAAGAACCTATTGCTCCACCCGATTCGGATTAAATATGTGCATCGGTTGCTATAAACTTGTTTTGTGCGACCCCTTTTGACACATCCTTACTTGGGACCACTTTTATTGGGTACACATTAGGAATCTGTTTTCATCCTAATTATTAGCTTTCGTTTGAGCAATCACGCGTGATGAATGGACGTTGCCAATTTTCACTAAGAATGTCACAAGAAAATGTCCACAAATTGACAGTCCAAAGCTTTACCATGTGAAAAGTAAAAATTATTCGTTAACACCCCGAATTCAAGTAATATAAAATTGACGAAGAAAACTTATCTGTAAGACCATAACAATTGATTATACAGATATATACGTACACTACATACTTTTGTCAGTGGCACTGTCTCCTTCAACACCAAATGCTGTTTTCGGGGTACCATCATTGGCGCAGCTTCTGTTAGCTACTTGTAGATTTTCCGCGTCCTTATTTATATCATGGCCATGACTAGATAGTTTAGATTCGTCGGAATCGATCTGAAAAACCCAAGTAAAAACAGATGATACAGATGATAATCAAATATGACAGATTATATAAATAAACATGACAGATGACAACAAAGCTACGCATGTTTAATGTCATGGAACAACAGAAAAAGACGGAAATCACGGTACATTCGTTGCATTATATATAACATGGATAACAAATTTCAAAACTGCTGCTTATATTTCGACTATACAAAATCCTATGAAAACAATGAGCGGTCGGTAGGATTGCGCATGTTCAGTAGGTAAGTAACTATGCAACAAAAATGGTGTAAATGGATGAAAAACACGAAAAATACTGTTATAAAACCTCCTGTTGACCTAGGGAAATACAGTTTCCCCATGAGTAAACTGGAGGATAATTCTCCCCGGTAATTTTCAGCTGCCCCAGGTTGGGGCTGCTTTCCTCTTTGATGAAATTTTAGTCAAGTGGAGAGTCCAGTGACAGCTATGTTGCACGTAAACTGTATTTTCGTGATACTGTTGCCTTTCCCGGATGTGAAAGGGCTAAGCAACTAAAGATTACAGGACGATTGTTATATCTATTGGCCTATATAGTTTTCGCGAGTGCCAGCATGATAACAATGCCATCCACTGTGCGCCTCTGTGTTCTTGATTTTGCACGACATAATTCCATCCAAACATGCCATCAAAGCATCCCTTACGAGTACAGATTCTCTGTTCCTGGTTTGCGAGTAGTCGTTAATCAGGTCCAGCCATTGGCATTTCCAACTTCTGAGGCCATACACAGCGCTTCCATCCAGAGGCTCTGTGTCTGACTTGACAACGTCCATCCAGTTTTTTTCTGGCTCCCTCTCATTCTTTTCATTCCGAAGCAGGGAACATTTTCAATACCTCGCGAGGTGCTCCCGCAAGAAGTGCCGAGCCAACGATGTCGTCTGCTTCTGATGACAGTGGTAATGGTCTCAGAAACTGTGAGCTATGGACCAGGGAATAACCGGAACCGAAATTTACCGGAACCGGAACCAGCAACCGGAACCGTTCATTTAAACCGGATCCGGAACCTGGTCTTCAAAATTTATATATAGTAAAAGATATGAAGGAAGAAATTAAGGTATAGTCGACTTAAATGCATTAAAAATAACTTTTACATTAAACTTAATATATTGCCATGACATTATTTCCTTTCTGAAACTTTAAAGAGACTGCGGAAGCTAATAAAGTTTATTTATCGATCAATATGTCGTTTTATTGGACACCCAGAGCAAAAAATGCCTTCTACTATACACCCTTGCGTGTACTGCGTCAAATTGAATGTGCTTACAACGCATAGAGCGAAGAATAAATTTTTAAACCGGAATTCCGGTTCCGGTATGGTTTTGCCCTTTGCCGGAACCGCAACCGGAACATGATTTTCGCCGGAACCGGAATTCCGGTTACTCCCTGCTATTGACGTACCTAACCGTTAGTTACGTGGTCGGGGTAAGATATTTTCAGAAATTTAAGCATGCAACGATGGTCGAATGCATTTAAGTGTTGTTCATCACGGAACAGTAAATTAAAAGATTGAGCGCCGTAAAGGATGGAGTTTATTGAAGCCTCGGCCTCATAGGCACGACATTTTGTAGAACTCGAGATTTCCAACCGTTTACATAACTCCCGCTCTGTGCAGTTCAAGACCTTTGAAGTCAGGGCTATGCGACGTTGTACTTCGGGAGACACGGAGCCAGAGTTGACAAAATTGGAACAAATTTCACTAAAGTTTTCAAACTGTGCAACCGTCTGACCGCGAAGTATGATGTTGCGTGCTGTTCCTGCAAGCATAACAAATGCTCTGGTTACTTCGACGTGTACCTGCAGCCCAACGCCAGCACACCGATTTAAGATAATGTTGTGCCGCTTGAAGCTGATTTTCAGTTGATGCCTGCAAAGCCATGTCATCGGCATAGTGTAGGTCAGTGAGGCTGAATTCCGGCATGGACGTAAGGCAAATGTCTACCGAAATCCATGACATACTTGACCAGTGTTGGAGATACAATGCATCTTGGGTGAATGGGAATTCCGATTCCGGTACGAATTTTAGCTATTGCTAGCACCGCTATACTATTTTTGCAGTAATCTGAATTGCTGTTACTGCTAGCAACACTATGATAGTAAAACGTGAATCACGTTGAATAATTTGAAACAATGTGTTTGTTACAGCTAAATTTTAAAGCTGGCAGACTACCCACATTACAACGTTTTATTCCAAAAAATCAAAGTTTTGTTAACGACAGCACACATCTGTAAGGAATATTAGGAAAACAGAAAACAAAGGTGGCAACTAACACACATACACTGAATACTAAGTTAATACAGTATGCTACGCAAAACATCACAAAAACATATCTTTGTGCCGTTAACTAGTGCCAAACATTCACACAATATGCCATAATTTTCAGACAAATACAATAATTTGAGATGTTAAAATTATACTAGCAAATAAACCGATGTATATACTTTGTTTGCTACAGTGGAATCCAACAATAATTGAAGTATAATAGATTTACTACAATTGGAGTCCGATGCACAGCATGGGTTGGTGACCTTGGATCGTTTTTCAGAATACGATGTCGACGCTGCTGTTGTGCTCCCGGCGGTGGTGTTTCAAAGCCTTCTTCTTGCATACGTTTAGTCATCCAAGAGCCCATAATATACATATATTTGCTGCAGTGATGTATTAATGTATTAATTGACACCATAATGATTCAACGTCTTTTCATATCGCCGCGGTTTGATGTGGTCCATCGGTTATACTCAACCTTGTCGACATTCTAGATTTAGCTCCTCAACCTCTTTAAAATTCCACGACAGGAATACACGGGTAATACTTTTAATGGCAATGCTGCGGTTACTTTAATCACATACAAAAACGGTAGGACCCTTTAATACTATCTCTAATCTCCAAAACGACGAAAACTTTTGAAATTTACAAAAAGAGATTGAAAGAAACTGAGATTTTAAGAAAAATTAATAGGATGAAGAGTGATTTTAAATTAGGGAGCCACTACCATTTACTTATTTGATGCATAGCACGCAAATACAATTAATTTTATTGTATTCAGAAATTCTGAAAACCTATAAGTACACTCTAAATGACCTACACACAGCAGAACGGAGAACGAATTTTCGAATTTTGAGTCGAGAAACCAATGGAGCACCATAGCTCAATACCTCAAACCCCATAACTCTAGAACCAGGGGCTTGATCTAAAAACAAAAAAGAGTCATCGACATTTATCATTTTACTATGAAATAAAACAACCAGAGAAAAAATTCGAAAGTTAAGATAAAATAATAACCTTGCTTCCGTGAAGAGTACTAAAATGTGGTAAAAACTCTCATTCTGACCTCTGACACCGAGCTGTGTGGGCGCCATACCCCCGTACCTTTGGAACCGTGAGTCACAGAGCAAAATCAACGCCGGCAATGAGATGTCCATGCCCGAAAACCCCCAAGTGGAACTTTTCAGCGGCCCAGGTCGTCAAAACAAATTTTAGAATTTTGGGTCGAGGAACCACTGGGACACCTTACCTCAAACCCCATAACTCTAAAACCAAAGCCTTAATCGAAAAACAAAAAAGAGGCATTGGCATTTATCATTTTACTATGAAATAAAACTAACCAAAGAAAAAAATTTGAAGGTTAAGACAAAAATAACCTTGCTTCCGTGAAGGATACTAGAATGTGACAAAAACGTTAATTTTGACCCCTACCCCGAACCATGAGGTGTCATACCTCCGTACCCATAGAACCATGGGTCACAGAACAATATCAGCACCGGCAATGCGTTACCCTTGCCCGAAAACCCCCAGGTGGTACTTACCAGCCGCCCAAGATGTCAGAACAAATTTTCAAATTTTAAGTCGAGGAACCACTGGGGTGCCACACCCCCCGTAGTTCAAACCCCATAACTCTAGAACCAGAGCCTTAATCGAAAAACAAATAAAGAGGCATCGGCATTTATCATTTTACTATGAAATAAAACCACCCAGAGAAAAAATTTGAAAGTTAAGACAAAAAAAACCTTGCTTCCGTGAAAGATATTAAAATGTGGTAAAAAACCTTAATTTTAACCTCTGACCCCGAACCATGGGGTGTCATACCTCCCTACACATAGAACCATGGGTCACAGAACAATACCAGCATAGGCAATGAGTTTCCGATGCTCGAAGACCCCCAGGTATAACCTCTCAGCCGCCCAAAATGTCAGAACAAATTTTCAAATTTTAAGTCGAGGAACCACTGGCGCCACACCCCCGTACTTCAAACCCCATAAATCCAGAACCGGAGCTTTAATCTAAAAACAAAAAAAGAAGCATCGGCATTTATCGTATTACTATGAAATAAAACAAGCAGAGAAACAAATTCTAAAGAAATTAAGATAAATATAACCTTCTTCCGTGAAGGTACTAAAATGGCGCAAAAACCCACATTTTGACCCCTGACCCCGGAACCAGACCTCAGATCAAAAACGATCGGTGATATACACGGTAAATCGACCACGCCGGTTCGATCATGTCGGTTAAGTCGTTCCCGAGTTATGGCCGATCACACACACAGACGGAATTTAAAAGATTTCACCCCAGCAACACACAATCTCAACTACGTTTTGATACGTACAGCATGTTTCTGATTTATTATTTAATCTTGTCGTAAATGTTCTTTAAATACATGTATATCAGGGAATAACCCGAACTGGAACCGTCCATTTAAACCGGATCCGGAACATGGTCTTCGAAATTTATAACACATGAAAAAAGAAATGAAGGTACAGTGGATTTAAAATGTATTTAAAATAACTTTTACATTAAACTTAATGTATTAAGCCATTATCGCCTTTCTGAAACTTTAAAAAGACTGAGGAAACTAATAATTGAGCGGAGCGAGGCGAAGCCGAGCGAAGCGTTTTTATTTTCTGTCTGGGAGTAAAAACGTCGATGTCCATCCGTTCGTTCGGTCCGACGGATCTCAAGAACCACTGAACGGATTTAAAAAAACTTTTTTTCGTTTGAAAGCCTATCATGTCAGAGTGTGCACCTGATATTTGGGATTAAAAAATTTTGAGTGGTTAATTAGTAATTAGCTAATTAGTTAAGCTTATGCAGCTAAAATAGAGAATTTTGCAATATTTGTGTTATTTATTGAAATAGAATCGTTTCGATCAAACCATTATAGGTTTTTTGGGTCGAAGAATTCAAATATAATATTTTTACCAATGATAAAGCCCTATGCCCTATGCAATGTAGTTATTTGAAGAACATAAAATTGAGTACAGTCGTAATGCCACAGCCCAAGCTCCGCTCACAAATGTAGTTCCACTACCGACTAGTATATATTTATCGATCAATGTGTCGGTTTTTGGACACCCAGAGCAAAAATGCCTTCCACTATACACACTTGCGTATACTGCGTCAAACTGAATGTGCTTACAACGCATTGAGCGTAGAATAAGCACTTTCGCCTGTCTCCAGTCACCTCCCTTTAGTACACATACGGATGTTACATGTTTTTCTGTAAGAAACCAGAAATTATTGGTTTATATGGTTCTAAGAGAAAATAGAAGGTAAATTTTTTATCAGTGGTCACAGACACTGTTTGAGGTAGCGTTGGGCAACCAATGCCCGTCAGGTAGATGATAATGATGATAACTTTATAATCAGAATGCTATAAATCAAACAAACTGTGATAGGTACTGCTCGCACAGTTTCAATAAATACAGCCCATTGCCAAGAACTCAGTTTCTGGCTGCGTTGCAGATAACGTTACTTTACTTCAATGTAGCGTGATGTACAAAGTTTACAAGCGCAATGGCTGGTGCTTTACGCAATTTATGTTAGCCAAGCTTACGCTAAGTAGCTACACGTAAACCATACTCTGTTACCGAGTTTGGCCGGTTTATTTCAAACATACCCCGCAGACTTCTGAATGTGCAAAATAGCTGCTACGAGCATCGATTTGTTTTGTTAACAAACTCATGCAGGTTAGGATGAAAAATTCCTACTGCAATTATGCGCCCTACTTACGTTTCACACGGCAAATTGCTGAGTTAATCTTTTCTTTTGCTTGGTTGTATTGGAACTTGATCATTGTATTCATATATTACATATGTTTGGACCACAGATGAAGCAAAAATGTGGAAAATTTCAAACAAAAATTTTAAACCAGAATTCCGGGTCCGGTATGGTTTTTGCCCGTTGCCGGAACTGCAACCGGAACACGATTTTCGCCGGAACCAGAATTCCTGTTACTCCCTCATGTATATGTACATTTGTAAATGATGGAATTACGACGGGTGATGCTCTAACTTACACTGGCAACTGTATTCAAAACATATATTCAGTGTTTAATATTGGATTTAAATGTGTTTAATCAATGCTGGATCAAATGTAAATAAAATGCGTGGTATTGAACTTCTTGTAGTATAATGGGTTTGATATTATGCTCATAACGTAGCCCTGGGCGTCCGATATGAACGATGAGAGTGAGCTGCAACTACTAAATTACTCTGTTTTCTGGTGTGATAGAGTGGGTAGACGTGGCGGAAGGGTCATAACCTTCGTCCATCCATCGATCGTCGCGTTTCCCCCTAGTAAAATTTGAGGATGCCGTCTGTATCGAGTTAGTTTCTTCGACAAATGCAGTTATCTTCCTTTGATGTTTCTATCGTTCACCGTCGTCGTCAGCGGAAAATGACCAACGTCTCTGCGAGTTGATCGACGATATTGAGAACTGTAATGATTTCTGGCTGATTTGTGTCGTTGGAGATTTTAATAGGCCCAGGATTGCCTGGCTGAACTTAGGATAGCAGTTATCTGGACTACCATCTCGGACGTATGTAAAGAATCTAATGACCGATTTGTGCCCCGTAAATCCTTTAAGCAAATTCGGAAATCAGTCTGGGCCGATGGATCTTGTTGGATGACAAAGACAGGAAGCTGAACACTTTTCGACGTTATAAAAGATCTAACACAAAGGAAGCCTGGAAGGATTGAGTTGAAAACGCAGATTGCTTATTACCATGCCGAGGAATCCGTTAGGCAGTTTGAAAACAAGCTTGCAGCAAATATTGACAAGGGCCACAAGTCCTTGTTTAATTACTGGGCTCTCCATTCGCTAAAGTTTTGCTAGGAGACCCCTGGTTCCGAAACGGGGGGGGGCGCCCGATTTTGCCAGGGAGCATTTCGCCAATAGAAAAACGGTTAAAAATCACAACCACTGTCAAAACGGTTTCGACGGCGAAGAAACGCCATTTTGATGCAAATTTTAACAAAATTTGCGAAATTTTTAGCTTCAGAACGGCATTTTAGTACAATTTTTATGTTCTTTGGACCGATTGTAAACAAAAAATTTACAAGAGGCTGTGAGCGGGGGGGGGGGGGGTGAGCCCAAAATTTTGCCAGGGAAGACGAACTGGGGGCACCTGTTCTGAACCAATGGGAACTGAAAAATGCCATGCTCCACCTCCCCCAATTTGGAGAACGTAGAATTATACCGCAAAGAGTAATGATACCGGATGGAGTTGGGCCTATGGAAGCCGATGATGGAACTGACTCGTGTTTACCTGCTGATGACTGTGAACGATTCAGCAGATATTTTGTCTCTGTTTTCAAAAAGTGCAACTTTGTTGCACCAATGCCGGTACATTGAACGGAAGTCAGGATTGATGGCTTTGAAGTAACCGTAGAATGTGTATCTACTGTTCCATCTAATATACGTATATAAAACCAGGCGCAGCTCCTGGTATTGACGGCATTACCAAAAGATTTCTCATCAATGTAAAAGATATAAAAGCTTCACCGTTGTCCAGGCTTTTCAATTTTTCTATTCAGAATGGAGTGTTTGCAGCTACATGGCTTGATTCCAAAGTGTTCCCAATTTATAAGGGTAAAGGTAGAAACAAATGTGGGAGCTACCGCCCCATTAGGCTAACAGCGTCAGTAGGCAAAGTCATTGAAACAATTGCCCACGATCATCTTGTTGCTCATCTCAGCACCAACAATTTAATTTACAACACACAGCATGGCTTTCTTCATCAGCGTTCGACGACTTCGCAGTTGCTGGAATATCTGAATTTTTCGACGAAGTGTTTAGACCAGAATGATTGGGTGGACGTCGTTTACGTAGACGTCCAGAACCGTTTGACAGTGTTAACCTCGAGGAATTGTTGCATAAATTAGAACTGTATGGTGTGACTAGCAGCTTGTTACAGAGGTTTAGCAGCTACTTGAATAATTGAAAGCCAATGGTGTCAATAAATGGTTGTTTGTCAAGTTGGTCGTCGGTGACGAGTGGGATTCTGTAAGGATCCGTCCATGGTCCCGTCCTTTTTCTCATTATGATGCTCGGTATACAAATTTGCTGATGTCCTCCGACTTGCCAGATGCGTACTTAAGCATAGCTCATTTCTTGATCTTGACTCTTCAATTTGAAATTGATACCTTGTCTGTCTGGTTACTGTTTCGCGTGGGGTGCAGCTCTAAACGACATGAAATGTCACGTTATGTACTGTGATGCTGATAATCCATGTTCGGTTTATGCTCTAATGAATAATGTGTTAGCTGTCACCACGAAAAAAGATTTAAGTATCATCATAACGAACGACATGAAGTTCCCTGATCATTGTACTACAGTTGCTGCAAAAGCTCGTAAACTGATATTCTTTCTTAGACTTACAATTTCCTGTTCGACTAAGTTTGTGTGGCTTAACCTCTATCGGGTATTGATGCGGCCACACGTCGAGTACGCAATTAACGGTTGGTGTCCACATTACGTCCGTGATATCCAGTTGATCGAGAAGGTACAACGATTAGCGACCAAATTGATTCCAGCAATTCGTAACATACCACATGAAGAGCGAGTTATCTACTTCGGCATCCAGTAACTGCAAGCCCGAAGAAACCGAAGTGATTTGATTTTGGTCTACAAAATGACACATGACGGCTCTGACCCTGACGTCCCCATATTCTTCGATGTCGGTTACGTACGCTGAGACTCGTGGTCACAATCTAAAGTTAAAAACGAGTGACATTCCTAGCTTAAATGTTCGCAAATATTTTTTTCACAAAACCGTCCACTTATGGAACTCCTTGCCTTCTAACGTGATAATTGCGCCCATACTGTCATCGTTCAAAAGCCGCCTTCATTCCACAAATGTCTTCCCTGTTTAAATTACTATAATTATTTTCAACCTCAATCACACCTCGCTCCGATGCGATGCGTATCTCCCTTTCAACATGGTCGAATATGTCTTCAACGCTGAATCTCTCCTGCTACGTTTCAGTATGGTACTATGGAAGGAAGAACGGTACGTTTGTACAGTGAAACTCTACAGACTGACGGAAACTATAGTATCTTTAAACCCGCATGGCAAAAATAGGATTTTTTTTGAGTTGTATTGGGAAAAATTGATATATTAAGTGTATTTCTGCAATTTCAATATTATGTATTATAGTTAGGTATCAGGGATCGACCGGTATACCGGTACCGGCCGGTACTGGGGTACCGGTACCGGTAAAAAACTGCCGGTACCGGTACTAAAATTTTTACTATCTTACGGATAAGAACAGCGACAATGTTTAGTTGCAAATCAAGTGACTCATTTGTTATCATTTGTTGACATGTATACGTATTTATTTCTAATTCCTTCACTCGAATTTTGAACACGTTTGAAGATGAACATTTGGAACAGAGCGTTGTTGCAGTAAATGATGTTTTTGTTCGAATGTTTTGATTTTTGTTTTTACTTAGATGACGTCATTGAGTTGTAGCGGTGGTGTATTATATAACACACTATCGATTTGAATGCTGACGGAGGGTGGTTTGAAGCTGATTGCGGTAGCAGGATGGTTCTCAAGAGCAGCTGGCATATTTGGGGGGGTATGCAATAGTGTAGCGGAGGATAATTTAGTTGCTGATTGCGATATAATGTCGGGAGCAGCTGGCATATTTGGGGGGGCGTGCAATCGTGTAGCTGAGGATGGTTTGGTTCGAGGCTAGTTCCGCCAAGATGTTGTAGGGAGCAGTTGGCATATCTAGAGTCTGTGAAATCGTGTTGCGAGGGTTGGTTCAGAGGCTTATTCCGGTAGGATGTTGTCTGAACAGAAAATTAACTGTCACTATTGATTTGATCATGATTTATCTCGTGCCATATATTAACGAAATTAAAAGGTTGAAAGGGATATTATATTTTCTTTTTCATCTGCTAATGTCTGTAATTGGTCAAAAAAGTTTAGTTGCATAACAAAACATGGAAAATTTGCATAGTTTTGCTTAGTTGACAGTTACAATTGTTTTATGAATGACTGACACAATAACCCGTATACTCAGTTGACAGTTTCTGAGAATAACGCCTCTAACATGCCACGTCCACTAAGTGCGTATATACGGACCAAATGTGGCATATCATATCATTTATCCTTGAGCACGGTAAATATCCTTTTTCAGCTCGCCCAACGATATCTTGCGTGCCCCATTGGGAGTGTGCAAAGCGAACGTCTGTTTAGAACAGCCGGCGACGTCAATTGTGTAGAGCGCAACCGTTTGCTCCCAGAGAATGTGGATAAGCTACTGAGACTGAAGTTCAACTTAAGGGCTTGCCACTACAATAGCTTGGCTTTGCCCAAGGAGTAGAATGTATAAATTACCATATACCAGTTTGGTTTTTGTTCTGAAACTTTGGGACACATACGTATGTACTTGCAAACTGTTTTTTTTGGAAACTGAAAACATTGTTACAGAAGAAAAGTTTCCATATGAATATGGGTTATATACAATTTTAATGGACAATTATTGCATTTATAAATGTTGTTACGTTGATTTTGAACATTTTGAAAATAAAACTTATGAATATCTACGTGTTATCTTTTTCACCAGAAACATGCATATATCAGAGTATAACTAAACGAGCGAAACTTTTTTGGCAGACAATTTGGGTACCGGTACCGGTTTACCGGTATTTTTTCAGTACCGGTACCGGTACCGGTAAATTTTGGTACCGGTCGATCCCTGTTAGGTATGTATTTTTAATGTATGTACGTATGTATAGATATTATATAATGGACATATTACATTATGACAAATACAAATTGTTATATCCGAAGGTCGGAGCGTAGGTAAGTACAAGGACTAGTAAAGAGATTTACGTGAAAACAAATAGACGGAAATACACAATCAGTATTCTCGGTACGCCGATTACCGCTACTGGGCAGCAGTATATACGAAAACACACATGGCTGCAACATTCGGGAAACATACATAAACTAACATGTGAACAAATGGAAATTTCTGGCATGTTTGTCAGTAAATATTGTAAACAACGTTACCATGGTAGTTTCGAGAACAAATTGATTCTCTACAATGTCTTCGTAAATTAATCCGGAAACATTTTCTCCCTGACACAAAAACGCGCGGCTGTAGGAATCATAAATATAGCACGCGTAGAAACCAATTAATGGCTCTGTCAGGTTACAAATTACGTGTTAGGCAACACATTTCATAGAGTTAAAGCGGCAGGTGTTTAACGACGAAAGGATGAAAAACTGCTGCTGAAAAGCTGGGATGGATGAGATTCGAAACCATGACCTCACGTGCGTTTGAATCCGCAAGTAGGCACTCTGCCGACTGAGCTATCCCTAGGTGACCTCCCATCAGATATAAAGCTACTACATTACGCATCCCGCTTCTTTCACGACTGGCCAATTTATGTACTATATATATTTTTGCACATTCTATATAGTTTTATTTCAGTAACAATTATTTACATAAACAGCTGGCGCACAATTATATAAAGACTTAAGATGTGGCGCGGTTTTTGATTCTGGATTAACCACAGGCCGGCAGTTTGAGTGGTATCCAACCCAATACGAATCCATAAGGGAAAACAATTTTCATTTGGACCTAGAGATAGGTTCTACATCGTGAAGTAATGTAAAAAAGCAGCCGCTGAGAAGTTGAGCTCGGATAGGGTTCGAATCCACGTCCGCCGCTTTTAGATCTCCAAGCAGGCGTTCTACCGACTGGGCTATCACTGCCGACTTCACAGCAGATATACTGCCACTATATTCCACATTATGTAATATTGACGGCTAGAACAAAACAGTGCAATTTTGATGACTTTTAGCACTTTAGCCTGGGAAATCATTTACAAAAATGAAAAACTACTAACTATGGCATAAATAAAATATTTTTCATTTAGACCTAGCGGCAAGAACTTCACGACGATGGAATTTGAAAAACGGCCGGCTGAAAGTTGGGTATACCTGGGATTCGAACTCATGACTTTCTACTCTTGGATCCGCGAATAGGCATTCTAACCAACTAAACTGTTTTTGACCGACTTAACGACAGATATTAATCCGCTATTGTGATATTTTAATGTTTTGATTGGGGGTAGGGTTGGTGGGTACTTTTTTTATGACGGCTATCGGAAATTAGGTGGGGAAGGGAACCGTCACCGAAGACAGGGTGACCGCTGAATTTGCGAACCTGGTTTTGAGGAAATTTGAGGATAATTTTTGTTATTTTTGAGGACAAGTATATATATTCCGGAGTAGCCGGAATTCAGGTTCCGGCGAAAATCGTGTTCCGGTTGCGGTTCCGGCAAAAGTCAAAAACCATACCAGAATTTTTGTTTGAAATTTTCCGTATTTTTCCTTCATCTGTGGTCCAAACATAATGTAATATACACAATCATCAAGTTCCAATACAACCAAACAAAAGAAAAGATTAAGTCAGCAAATTGCCGTGTGACACGTTAGTAGGACAAATAATTTCAGTACGAGTTTTTCATCTTAACCCTGAAGGAGTTTGTTAACAAAACAAAGCCACCTCAATGCTTGTAGCACCTATATTCAGAAGTCAGCGGGATATGTTAAAATTGACCTGGTTCAACTCGGCAACAGAGTATGGATTATTTAGAAGTATTTAGCTGTAACCTTGGCTAACATAAATTGAGTCAAGCACCAGCCAGTGCACTTGGAAACTTTGTCAGTCTACATTAAATTAACATGTCAGAAACTGCATTCTTGGCAACGAGTTGTATTTATTGAAACTGTGCGAGCAGTATAACAATTTGCCTCATTTATAACATTTTGTTCAGAAGGTTATCATCATTATCATCTAGCGGACGGGCACTGGTTGTCAAACGGTAGCCTAAACAATGTCTATGTCCACTGGTCAGAAAATTGTAGCATAACTTCCTTTATTTTCTTTTAAAATATACCAATGATTTTATGTTGCATACAGAATAACATGTAACAAAATGTATGTGTAGTAAAGGGAGGCGATTGGAAACATAGCAAAAGCGTTTCGTTTAAGCTCCATCCAGGCATGTTTAGTTACAAGCACATTCAGTTTGACGCAAATTAAGCAAGGCTGTATAGTGGAAGGCATTTTTTGCACTGGGTTCCAAAAACCAACATATTGATCCATAAATATTATTAGCTGCCTCAGTCTGTTCAAAGTTACAGAGAGGCAATAATGCCATCGCAATACATTAAATTTAATGTAGAAGTTATTTTTAATACATTTTAAATCCACCTTTATACCTTTAAATACCTTTATTTCTTCCTTCATCTGTTTTAATATATAAAAGTTTCGAAGACCAGGTTTCGGTTCCGGATCCGGTTTAAATGAACGGTTCCGGGTCCGGTTATTCCCTGACGTATATATATCCGGGAGTAACCGGAATTCCGGTTCTGGCAAAAATCGTGTTCCCGTTGAGGTTCCGGCAAAGGGCAAAAACCATACCGAAGCCGGAATTCCGGTTAAAAGTTTTGTTTGAAATTTTCCACATTTTTGCTTCATCTGTGGTCCAAACATATATATGTACAATGATCAAGTTCCAATAGAACCAAACAGAAGAAAAAATTAACTCAAAAATTGCCGTTTGAAACGTAAGTAGGGCACATAATTTTAGTAGGAATTTTTCATCTTAACCTGCAGGAGTTTGTTAAAACAAAGCCAAGTCGATGCTTGTGGCAGCTATTTTACACGTTCAGAAGTCTGCGGGGTATGTTCGAATTAAACCGTCCAACTCAGTAACAGGGTATGGATTATTTAGAAGTACTTAACTGTAAGCTAGGCTAACATAAATTGCGTCAAGTACCCGCCAGTGCGCTTGTAAACTTTGTAAATCAGTCTACATTGAAATAAACTTACATATCTGCAACGCAGTCAGGAACTGCGTTCTTGCCAAAGAACTGTATTTATTGGAACTGGGCGAGCAGTATAACAGTTTATCTCATTTATAGCATCCTGATTAGAAAGTTATTATCATTATCATGCAACTAACGGGCACTGTTTGCACAATGCTAGTCTAGACAGTCTCTGACCACTGATCAGAAAGTTACATTCTATTAATTTTTTCAGAACCATATAAATCAACAATTTCAAGTTTCCTACAGAACAACATAAAACAAACGTATGTGTAGTAAAGGGAGGCGACAGGAGACAGAGCGAAAATGTTTATTCTAGCTCCTTGCGTTGTAAGAACATTCAATTTGACGCATTATACCCAAGGGTGTGAATATAGTGGAAGGCATTTTTTGCTCTGGATGTCCAAAAACCGACATATTGATCAATAAATAAACATTAGCTTCCTCAGTCTCTTTGAAGTTTCAAAAAGGCAATAACGCCATCGAAATACATTAAGTTTAATGTAAAAATTATTTTCAATACATTTAAATCCACTATGACTTCATTTCTTCCTTCATCTGTTTTACTATACATATGTAAGTTTCGAAAACCAGGTTCCGGTTCCGGTTTACATGGACATTTCCGGTTATTCCCTGATATATATATACATATCAAAATACTCATTTAATTCTAATCTATATAAAGATTGTAGTTACTCGTTTAATTAATGAACGAAGACATTCGCATAGAGCTATAAAGTTCACATAAAGTTGAGATTCTTTAAGATGTCTTTTATGTTTATGATGCCTTTTTGGAGTGTTGGAAGTGAGTTTCCACCTATGAGTTGAAATTTTATGGACTGGATTTATAACCAACCCGACCCGACATGTCCAGAGACCCAACCGGACTGCAACCTCTAACCATTATAATTATATCAATTTCTGTTAACCCATTAATCAGTCAATTTAATTGGTGTTAAATTATTTACTAAAACATGATGCCGGAGATAATAGCAGAGTTTGGAAACAAGAGCTGAGTAATCGTGGAGGTCTGAAATAAAAATCTACATCAAAAGTCGTTCAAGTTTGAAATAATACCACAAAATCAACAATTCTAAAAGCAGGTTAATGAAACTTTTGAACATTTTACAACAAAAAATATCAAAATTTATGGACAGACCCTAAATTTGAAGACAAACACCACATATGAGGACATTTGAGGATGTGGTCAAACAGCGAAATTGATGGGAACGCAGTGTGGCCAGTAGCATGCTGGTGGGTTATGCTCTAATGGATCGCGTTCTTCATTTTAGTGATCAGTTTCTAAAACCTAGACGTCGCGTTGCTGCGTGGCTATGCTCTAAGCACTCTTGGTTCAGAAATCCGAGAACCAAAAAGATGTTTATTAGCAGAATGATATAAAAATATTAAAACACGACAACTGAGCTTTGACATCACTTTTCTTTATTACCGTGTTAGTAGATCACATTTCTTAATCAGCCGGTAACTTCCACTTGGTTTAAGCGCTATCGCTAACTCGACCACTTAAGCACACTATTTTTACTCGTTCCTACTTTCTGGTAACTATTTGGCATTTAATATTACTAAGGTTATTACTAGTTAAGGCCAAGATATCTACTTGTGACGACTCTGAGCCAAGAGCGTAACGTTCCTTAACCAAAAATCATACGATTTGAAAACCAAGCTTGCAACACTTGAACTCCGATAAATCACGCGTAATTTTTTAAAATTATTGCTATTAACGCCAGACATAGTCAATAGAAACCTCGAACACCATCGGTTAAACTTTAAACAACCGTGTCGACGCTCATAGGACACAACCGTAATCGCTAAACCAAGCTACCTTAATATTAGTGGCTATATAAGCAACATCCCATTAAAAATTAAAAATAAGCTAACTTTAATCTTTACGCTTGATAGATGTGGAAGATTTCAACCACACTATAAGCAGCGTATTTCTTTACACCTGGTGGATAACAATACAGATCGATCCAGAGCTGACAAACAACAACCTCTCTCCAGAATAACTAAAAACAAAAAAAGCTAACATATGTTAGCTAAAAATAAAACATCAAGTCAAAATATGCAAATTAGGATGAGAGTAAACAAAATTTATGATTTAGTAATTGTTGGGATGGGGTTGTATAAAAAATAAAACGGTGAAAAACTTAAATTTTTGATTTTGCGAAAGGGTTTTAGGTGGTTAGGGTCGTTTGGGCCCGAAAAACCTTTTTGTAACCTACTGGACTCCAACAATGGGTGTTATGTTTTTATGTTTGGATGGGGGTAGGGGTTGCTCAGGGATATTTTATGACGGCTATCGATCATTAAATTGGAACGGGATTCGTTACCAAAAGATGTGGCGTTCCAGGTGTGTATAGTAGTATGCCGGCGGAGCTAGTGGTCGTGTTCTTATTTTGGCCGTGCCTGTGTTTTATTGACTGCTATATTCTGTTTAGCGCTGCAGTGTGATTAACTCGATTCACTCGGAATGCAACTGAGATAGTTAACCAACAGAGCCATTGTTAAAATGTTTATTCAAAGTTAGAAACAAATAACCAAAGTATCGTTCTATAGCACAGTCATAAATTTGAGCCGCTAATTTGAACCGCAATTTATTTGTATACACCTCTGATAACTCCGATATTTTTGACCAATTCCTTCTAACTACGCCACTGAGTTGTATCGATGAAACTCTTACTTCTAGTTTAACTATAGCACATGTGTTTGTGCGCACTATTATTCTAAGTAGTTATCTGTTAAGTTAAGACTTGGTTACGAGTTTTTCCTCTTCTGATGTTTGTACGTATGGTCTCCGGACGGCTGACCCCGTACATTTATATAATTACCTCAACGTCGGCCTTATATTTACGGTAATACGTTCGTTAAAGGCAACAGTATCCGAACGGCTTAATAATGGATATTACTACTTTAATAATGCTCTTGTGAGTTGGTAGGAATGGTTCACGGACTGCTGAACCCGTACGTTTATTTAACTACGTTAGCCTAGTGTCTTAGAACTGCGCTAATTACATGCCAGTTATATTAATGTGTCCGTCTCCGGACGGCTTACGAACCCGCTATAACTAGTTAGTAGCGGTCGACTACTCTAGTTTCCCTACAATTCTCCGGCCCCCGGACAGCTGGCCGAACCGGCTTTCAGAGTATAATCGTTCCAATGTGTTGGTCACCCTCAGCATCACGAACTCGCCCATGGTGTACTCATGTAATTTCATTCCCAATTAAACTCCACGGGAATTACTCAGAACTAAGGGTTATTTACTTTGGAGCCACTACAACCGGACCGTTATAGTTGGGTTTACGCTCATGCTCAACTGTGCCACCCTTCTCTTTTATCAGGGAATAATAGTATAATTTAAATTAATAAACTATTAAAGTACATATTTGTGCCCAGGAAAAAGCCAAATCATGGTTAATCGGAAGTATTGTTCGAATAACTATACCACTAGCGCAGTTGTTTACGCATTCGATATCACTCTAAGCCGAAATGAACCAAAACCTTTAAACATCGAGATTAGATGCTGCTCAACATAGTTCTTTAAGCTATAGCAAAATAAACCTCGAATTAGATCACAGATCGCGCTCCAATAGCACAAAATTAAAGACTCCCGTCGAATATGTCAAAACTGTTATTTTGTTTCGTTTAGATGGGGGTAGGGGTGGACTATAATTTATTATGGCGGCCAGCGGATTATTAAATTGGGACGGGATTCTTCACTCGAAGATGTGTGGTTCGTAGGCGTGGCCAGCAGTATGCCGGTGTGGAAATGTAGTGACTTTCTTGGCGGGCGCTATACTCGTTCCGAATACTTTTTATTTCCTATGGTGTTGTAGCATGTCAACTTCGATTTGCTCGGTAATAATTCCGATATTGAGCCAACACAGCCAAGGTTGTAATATTTACTCAAAGTTAGTATAATAAGCAAGTATTTATTACACACCGGTTGGGTTCCTGTTATTTAACGCACCACTATTTGAGCCACTTATGCCTTTGTACTATGAAAACTTTTGCCACTTAAGACTTGTCAATTACGAATAACTTTGCACTCAGTTGTAAATCTGCCGTTACGATTTGATTTAGACTCGACTCGTTTCACTTTGCCTTTTTGTTGAGCGAGCCTTGCTTATTCCTCAGTCTTAAGTTTGGGAGCACAATTATTCTGAATAAGTTATCTAGTAATTGTGGTTAGGGTATGTATTAGTTAGTCCTCTTGTGAGGTTTGTACGAGACCGCCGGACGGAACGGTCCGCACGTTTATTTGAATAACTTTACCTTTGCCTTAGATTTACTCTAATACTTCCTTATGCTTTCCTCTTTTGAGGTTGGTACGTAGTCGCCGGACGGATCGATTCGCACGTTTATCTGAATACCTTAACCTGTTCCTTAGAATTACGCTATTTAGTTTCGCTTAGAGCTACCAGTGCCGGACGGATCACTGATAGATCCTGAGTAATTGATATTTATTACTTTCCATTTTAGGTTGGTACGTAGCCGCCGGATGGATCGACTCATACGTTTATTTGATTACATTTCAGTCAGGGAATTACCTAGCTAACGCGTTATTCTCTATCAAGTCAAATATAATATCGTTTCAATCGTTTACCCGTTTTGATGGCCACCGGAAGAAAGGACAAAACCTCGGCCATATCCAAACCCCTCGACCTCGACTGCAAGTGCTCCGTCTGCTGTGAACCGGGCGAAAACATGCGAAGTGTGCCATGGGTCCAATGTGGCTTATGCGATGGTTGGCTTCACGTATCCTATACGGGCTTCTCCGGAGACCCGGACCAACTCAGCAAACCTTTGTTGACGGTTTTTTGTCACCCATGCCTGAAGAAGTTTAAAACTTTCAAGGCTTTGGGTGGCGAGATTTCGGATAGTGAAGTGGATGGCGAGATGCTGATTTCTGGACTCGAGGCGAAGGTGGACAGGGTAATTTCGGCGTTGGACTCTATCATGGTTCCTGCTTCATCCCAGGCTACTGTCGATTCGGATACCCAGCCTACGTTCGCCCCAATTGCATCAAAAAATGCTGGCTCTGGTGGGAATGTTGTGACTGCGTCTGAGGTAAAGGCATTGTTGGACGAAGAAGCTCAAAAGAAATGCGGTGTTATTAGGGGACTCCCGGAAAAGGGAAAGGATCTTGAACAGGCGACTGAACTCTGTAAGGCTCTTGATGCTTCTGTTTCTGTTGTTGCTGTTTTTCGTATGGGGTGGGTTCCGCGGAAAACCCTCGGAAATCCAAACCCCTCCCCCGGCTTTTGAAGGTGGTATTCGCAAGCTCTCATTGCCTACAGAGTATCGTCAGGGAGAGTCGGCGTCTTGCCACGTTCGACAAATGGCGGAATGTGTACTTCCGGCGTTCAATGACCGATCATGAGCGTAAAAACTTGCGGGTTATGTATCAACATGTGGACTATTTGAACAAGAAAGAACCGGTGGGTACATGCACGAAATATGTGGTTCAGGGTGAAACTGTTGTTCGTTTTGTTGATTGCCAGCATGATCGAAATACTGGTAGATTGTATAATGGCCGTCGTGATAAATCTTTTGTTTTCAATGGCATTCCGGAAAACTCTCAAGAGGGGTAAACTGTACCTCTGGTTCTAGCTTTGTTTCTAAATCTGAACTTCTGAGATGTATACTATTTTACTCCCGAAGTCTGGGTAATAAGCTTGATGATTTGGCGTTTGTTCTAAGTTCTGAAACTTCTGAAAATTTTTATTACGGAAACATGGCTAAATGAGAGTTATCCTGACAGCATCATTGCGGGTTCAAGCTATAAGTTATTTCGTAAAGACAGGTTTGATAACCGTGGTGGTGGTGTACTTGTTCTGGCCAAAAGTAATATTAATTGTACATCTTACCAAATACCGGTTATGTTTAATTCGTTAGAAATTGTTGTTGTTGATTTTCATTTTAATTCATCTCATCGTATAGTTTGCATCTATAGGTCACCTGCTCATAACACGGATAACATGTCGTTGATTCGTGACTGCATTGCCCATCTATCTGCGGGTACCTTTGTTTTTACTGTTTTGGGTTATTTAAACATGCCACTTTATAACTGGAACAGTTATACTTTTCCTAACTTAAATCTTTATTCAGTTTTTAACGAAATTATTGCAGTAATGGTTTTCCCAATTAGTTAGCACCCCTACACGTGGTGAAGCGTATTTGGATATTATTCTTAGAAACCACCCTGTTAGTTTCAGTTGTGTTAACGTGTCCGATAGCTTTTCGAATAGTGATCACGATTCCGTATGTTTTACTTTGTGTTGTAATACGTTTGCTGTCAAACAATTTTGTTCATTTGACTATAAAAAGGGTAATTACATTGCTATGGCTAACATTTTAAATTTTATTGATTGGGACAATCTCTTTTGTTCGACTGACTCAGTCAAATCTATGTGAAATATTTTCAAACGCATTATGGGTAACTTAATTTCTAGTTTTGTTCCAAAGATAAAATTTGTTACAAATAAGCGTGGCACATATCCTGTCTACATCCATAATGCAATTAAGCTTAAAAAATATTATTGGACTTTAGGTCGACGCTGCGGTAATTATTACTTGCATAAAAAACAATCACAAAAATGTTCTAAAATGATATCATCCTTCAACAGGACAAATGAGCGTAGATTTCTTACAACGGTCCAAATCAATTTATAAATTCATCAATTCTAAGCTTCCAACAAAAACTGGCTCACTTTCCATTCGTGACGATAACGGGGTCTTTATATCCTCTGATGTGACAAAAGCTGGCTTGTTTAATAATTATTTTTCTTCTGTATTTACTGTAGATAACCATATTACACCTGTTGTTCGCCATTTTAATGATATATTTGTTGATTTTTCACTTTCTGAGTTGGATGCATATAATATTGAGAAGATTCTCTCTAAATTGCCTGCTAAGACTAGTCATTCGCCTGATGGTATTTGCTGTTTTGTTCTTAAATCTCTGTCTCTGGTATTGGCTTACCCACTTTCGTTAATTTTTAAAGCGTCTTATTTACAATCTAAATTACCATCTGACTGGCTTTCGGCGGATGTCGTCCCTATTTATAAAAAGGTGGATCTTCTGACGTTAAAAATTATCGTCCTATTTCGTTAACTTCGGTATGCTGTGAAGTCTGTCATTAAAAAACACCTAACAAGCAACATGGTTTCAAATATATTTTTAACTAAGGAACAGCACGGTTTCGTACCTAAAAAGTCTACGTGCACACAGCTACTTTCAACGATTCATGATTATGCTACTTTTCTTAATAATTCTGATAATTTGGGTGTTGATGTGATATATATAGACTTTAGTAAGGCCTTTGATAGCGTCGTTCATAGTAAATTATTAGTCAAATTAAAGTCTTATGGTATTACTGGTTTATTATATTCATGGATTTCTGCCTTTCTGTCTAACCGGCGATAAAGGGTCAAAATAAGCGCGAGTTTTTCAAATTATTTAGCAGTTATTTCTGGCGTGCCTCAGGGTTCAGTGTTAGGCCCTTTTTTATTCACAATTTTTGTAAATAATTTAGCTAGTGAAGTTACAACAGTTAAGCTTAAAATTTTTGCAGACGACGTTAAAATATATAACTGCATAAGTAAAAGAAACCCAATTGAGTCCAAGGAAGCGTTAAAACGTGCTTTAAAAGTAGTTTCAAATTATGCTAACAAATGGCAACTGCAAATTTCAATGTCTAAATGTAAAGTTTTAAGTATAGGTTCCAACAATTTTGCACACGCCTATACTATAAATGACTTTAAAAACTTGAAAATGTTGAACGGTTTAATGATGTTGGTGTTGTTTTTATTAACGATCTGAAGTTCCCTGACCAATGTTCTACTGTTTCTAGGAAATGTTTTCGTCTAATTAACATGATCTTTAGATGCTTTAATGTTTTAAGTATTACCGAACTCATATCTGTGTATAAATCATATGTGCTACCTATTATTGACTATGGTTCACAAGTTTGGTCTCCTAATTTGTTAAAAGACATTGATCAGGTTGAGAAAATTCAGCGATTCTTTACTAGACGCCTAGTCAGTTAATTTATGCTACCACCAGGGAGTAACCGGAATTCCGGTTCCGGTTCCGGCGAAAATCGTGTTCCGGTTGCGGTTCCGGCAAAGGGCAAAAACCATACCGGAACCGGAATTCCGGTTTAAAAATTTTGTTTGAAATTTTCCACGTTTTTTGCTTCATCCTGTAGTCCAAACATATGTAATATATATTATACAATGATCAAGCTCCAATACAACCAAGCAAAAGAAAAGATTAACTAACCAATTTGCCGTGTGAAACGTAGATAGGGCACATAATTTGAGCAGGAATTTTTCATAATAACCTGCAGGAGTTTGTTAAATCAAAGCCAGGTCGATGGTTGTAGCATCTATTTTACACATCCAGAAGTCTGTGGCATATGTTTGAATTAAACCGGTCCAACTCGGTAACAGAGTATGGCTTACGCAGAAGTACTTAGGGTATGCTTGTCTAACATAAATTGCGTCAAGCACCCGCCAGTGCGCTTGTAAACTTGGTAAATCAGTCTAAATTGAAGTAAACTAACGTTATCTGCAACGCAGCTAGAAACTGCTTTCTTGGCAATGAACTGTATTTATTGAAACTGTGCGAGCAGCATCACAGTGTGTCTCATTTATAGCATTCTGACTAGAAAGTTATCATCATTATGATCTAACTGGTGCGCACTGTTTGTTCAACGCTAGCCTAAACAGTGTCTCTGACCACTGATCAGAAAATTACCTTCTATCTATTATTTTCTCTTGAATCATATAAACCAATAATTTTAAGTTTCCTACAGAAGAACATGCAACAAATGTATGTGTAGTAGAGGGAGGCGACTGGAGACAGAGCGAAAGTGTATTCTACGGTCCAAGCTTTGTGAGCACATTCGATTTAATGCAGTATACGCACTGGTGTATAGTAGAAGACATTTTTTGCTCTGAATGTCCAAAACCGACATATTTGATCGATAAATAAACATTATTAGCTTCCTCAGTCTATTTAAAGTTTCAGAAAGGCAATAATACCATCGCAATACATTAAGTTTAATGTAAAAGTTATTTTTAATGCATTTTAAATCCACTATACCTTGATTTCTTCCATCATCTGTTTTACTATATATATAAATTTCGAAGACCAGGTTCCGGTTCCGGTTCTGGATCCGGTTTAAATGGACGGTTCCGGTTGCTGGTTCCGGTTCCGGTAAATTTCGGTTCCGGTTATTCCCTGGCTACCACCTATGAATTATCCAACCAGACTACAGCATTTTGGCCTTCAGTCCTTAGAACAACGCAGATTAATACATGACATGGTTTTGTTTTATAAAATATATCACGGTGATTGTGGTTTAGATCGTAATGATTTTGTTTTATCCACTATTGAGTGCCGTACGAGAGGCCATGATTCCCTACTTGTTATCAATCATTGTCGTACGGATTCACATAAACATAGCTTTTTTCATCGTGTTAAACCTATATGGAATGATTTACCTCAATATATTAATTCAGTTCCTCTTATTCATTCTATGAATGATAAATCGTTTCGTAATATATTAAATAGGGTAGATTTATCTAGATATCTTAAATTCGATCGTAACCTTGATTAAGATAGGTGAAAACTTGCGGTTTACCCCCTTTTTCATCTCAGTGTTATGTTTGTTACGGAATAGAGTATTTTATGACATAGTTTTATCTCTCTGTTTTAATTATTTTGCTTTATACTGTTCATATAATCATTTCCGTAATAAACTTATTGTTTGTTTGTTTACATTATCCTTTTCCTTAGAACTAGACTAATTAGGTTTTTTTATGTTAACGTTCATGCTGCCGGACGAATCAGCCAGGCGCATTTTATTTCCAGTAAAGTTATAGTTAGTTAACGCTCTTGCTCTCTCGAATTTTGCTTGGGAAATATAGGAATAAAGTAAATTAAGGATTTAGTAAACACCTATTTGTGTAGTATACCTTTGGCTCAACGTTAATTATTGTAAGTTGGGTTTAACATTGGTCGCTGATTGCTATCACCAAAACTAGATGCTCCGGTTCGAACATTCACTTACGGTCAGCATCCATCCATGAGGCAAAACAGAAGCCAAAAACAATAACCAGATTTCGCCCGAATAGTGAAATTCGTAAACGTAGGCTTTAGAAAATTCGAATAAAATATGAGATATTAGCTAAGTCACCTATTGATGAACGAACCATAATTAAGAACTTCCACCATTCAAGTAAGCAATTTCGAAATCCAAGACAACATGTGTCGAAGTCGTCGTATATATTAAAATACCGAACTAGAGCTATAAGCTGTGTCGAAAATTCACCTGAGTCGACGACGGATAAATCCAAACTGAATTGAAAAAGAACTAAAGATGCTAACATATGTTAGCTAAACGGAAAAACAAGTGCTGATGCAAATTAGCACTAAAACTAAATAAGATGCGAAAACAAAACAAAAACAGAACCCAGACGTAGAAGGGAGGGAGGGTTATAATAAATGAATTAGTGATAAAGCCGGGGTTTTGAGAAATTTTTGGGGATTTGAAACGGGGTTGGATCTGAACCCACCGGTAGCCTGGTAAGCCCCTAACAAAAACGCAACGCATCGGTTGAGATATTCGGTAGCGATTAGCTATGTCAGCTATTTTTGAAAAACATCAGAATATAACCCTATCAATAGCAGTATCAGTAATTCTTTATGCGTACATGTGTAGAAATAATCGGTAAAAGCTCTAAGCATAACTCTTTTACGAGTATTAAGCCTGAACAGAAAAACAGAAGAACAACCGCCGCACTCTATTTTAGCAACCGCCGAAGTAAATTACAAAAGAAAAACGAGCTAACAACATGTTAGCTAATAAAAGCAATTAATGCTAATTATGCAAGTAGTAGTAAACGAAAAAAGGAACAGGAAAGAGAAACGAAACAAAGAGGAGGGATATAATAGATATTTTGATGACAAGCCCGAGGTTTTTAGGAAATTTTGGGGTTTTGGGGGGCTTCCCGGGATGTCAAACTGTACCGTACTCGATACCAACTATGGTTTGTTCTAAAATTTTCATTTTCCGCTACAATAGCTATGTAATTAACCGTCAACTGATAGTAATTTTGTTTACAGTTATTGCTCACTGCTATATTTTTTACTTAGTTGCCGATTTACACAAATTTAGACACACACAAATTTACTACAATGAGTATAGTCACCTCGCCACTTTTCGTTCCTGAACCACCAGAATACGGATGCCAAAAATGTATTATTTCCTTTGTTTCAAAAAGTGGCGTTTATTAAAGATTATTATGACGCAACGTGTTTTCGGTTTGCAAAGTATTAAAAAACTATACATTTTTTTCTAGCGGCAGCGGAGCCATGCAAATACTTGCAATACATTTGTGAGTATCCAATAAGATTCTGATTATATATGTCACGACCTTTCGTACTCATATACCAAATCCTATTGCACTTTTGACGCATATTAATCAAAGACCACATATTCACATCTTCACAAATTTTTTACAGAACGGTTAGTGTGTATATTTTCAAACTCGCTATATATATTTCGCAAATGCTCAGGCTTTTGCTTTGATATTACCTATTAACGAAATGATTTCGTTCACATCTCAATGTTTCCAAATTGTTTCATGAATTCGTTATAATCCAAAAAGCATGCAGCGTCATTTTCGAGCGAAATGGTAACGCCAAAAGGCAACCATTGCTGCGCAAAGATACCTTTTGAACAGCTTCAAAACGTTGAACATTTCGTTTTTAAGAATTTCGTGTCACGGGAGATACTATGATCGGTTATACTTCAAGTGTATTATTGCCGTACATATTGTAAATACCTCGATTTTTGGGTGACTTCCTAAGAGGGTTCAAATTAATTTAAAATTTTTGTAAAAATAATGTTGAAATGCCCGATGACCGGTAGAGCGTGATTCGGGTACATCATTGTTTTATATCATATATTACAAATGATTCATTCGTTTGCACGATAGTATTGTTGTTGTCACCACGTTCATTCCGGAATTTCGGATTGATCGTGCTTGCAGAATAAAAAAGAGAATAAAAATCAGCTTAGCGGAAATTGTTATTTGTCCCATGCATGGTAGCAGCATGGGAAAACATGTTTTGAAAATATGTATTATGCAACCTTTTATATTTTGTGTTGTCCGTTGTGTGCGTGTGCGTGCTCGGATGGGAAAAAACGATATTTTGTTGCGGAAAATAGCACTATTTCAATGGTTATATATGGTAGTGCAGCATGATCATCCTCGCGGATAAAAACAGTGTTCATAGTTATCCCGTTTAGTCGAAGATACTTTTCAAAGATCTACGAACCAAATCTAGCGAACAAAAGAACTACCGAAACAGAAGTACAATTTTTTGCTTCAAAATTTTCCATCCTAAGCTATTACAAGGGCAGCGGGTGATAAAACGTATCTAAATGAGGTTGTAATGGTTTACGAAAAGTGCCACTGGGGCTGTCAAAGTCTTGCCAGTACTCGGCTAAATCCCCCACTTTGAACTTATAAATATCCCATTTTCAAAAGCCTAGGGCGGCACCAAAACTTCAAAAATTCCCCGATTTTTTGGGCGTCGTACCACTAGCAGGTCGTTTTGCTAGCTAACTTTTTGCGGTGATACCCGACCCCGTGCTTGTGAAAGGGACCCAATACCCCATTTTACATAAAAACGCTTGTTATCCTAGCGCTGGCATAGGATATATTAACTTTTCAGAAAAATTTATCTCGACCGGCGTGAGGTTTAACTCACTGTTGGCAATCATCGGACACTGTCAATTATATACGTCTGTCGCCATCACTGTCTTGGCTGTCGTTAAGTTGTTTCGACCGTTTTGTTTACACGTTGTTCACAACGTTGCCCGCTCAGTAGCGCTTATATCTGCTTGTTTATCTGAAGTTTCAAATTTTGCTGCTTAGCGCACTAAGGATGCTAGGATAAAAGGCGAAAGACATAGAGTATAATAGACATTCGGCCGATGCATCATCGGGACCAGTCGGCTTCTGAACCCAGAATAGGGCGATTTTCTACTGATACGTTTTAAAATACAAATTTGTTCAGTTTCTATGGTACATACGAGACTTTACATTCACTGCAGTGTCCGGCTTCTGAAATGCGTTCATACGCCTCAAGAATGAGAATTTATTTCTGCACAGCATGCTCTTACTAGCGTTCGCTGAACATGTTTATAATAAGGTAGAAAATTCACATAAGGAAATGAATAACGTAAGGGCAGGAAGGGGTAAAACCTCGTTTCTTACAACTACCTATTTATATATCTAGTAATTTAAAAGATGTTTTATATAAACCTGATTAAGTAGTACTAAAAAATCCTACATTTTGATTTTATTGGCCAGGTCGTAATATATATTTGTAAATCCGTATTTACTAGGACAAACATAATTAGCTTGATATGGGACAGTACCACCATTTATCCACTATAATTTTCTATCGTATATTAAATTATTTGCAACATCTACCTTACTCAGTAGTGTTTTAAACACTTTTGAACTCAAAGCCGTAACTAAAGGTAGTCCGTCTAATGTTGATGGTAAGGTATTCTAATATTTTATTACCCACATTGAAAAAATATGGTGCAGTACGTTGGTTCTGAGCGCAGGTTTATATATTCTGCAATTGTGGCTAGGTAATAGGGGATAGTTTTAAACTTGAATTGTATTCATTGTTGAAAAATTCGAAGTTGCAAAAAGGTCGAAATGTAGTCTTCATAGCTCAAGTGGTTCTAGATTAAGAAATATTAGTCTTTCGTTGTACTACGCTGCAGTCAGCGCGCAATTTTCTGTTGGGTTTTCTGAAGTCACGGTTTTATGTTTGGTCTAGCATTTCTCTTCTTACTTCTGCGTTTTCCCTCCTTGCGCTCGGATTAATTTTCAGTCGATGCAGCCCGGGGGATGTTTCGGGTCTGGTCGTCATTTGGGGGCGGCTGGAGCTTGGAGAGATTAAGGATTTTGCTGGTACTTCGTTGCCGACTGGTTTCCTTAGCCCAATCGACGATACTGTGATTGTTGGGCTCGCCAGCAGGGGTGAGTATTACTGTGCTTCGTTTAAAAAACACAGCTATGCACTAATAGGATAAAGATGATGTAGAACTTCAGCTATTTCGACAGGTCACCGTGGATATCTTTAGGACGATGAGCATGTCTTAGACTAATGTTGAACGGGAACGTTTTGTCCGAAATGTCTTTAAGTAAACCAGGCCAATGTCATTGCTGTCGGAATTTTAATAAGATGCACAATTCGGGTGCAGCGGGACCTTCTTGTCTTTAGTGGAAGAAGGCGGGTCCTTCATGGGGGAATACCTAGTTTGTTCAGATTTTGTGGACCCATCGAAAGAGAAAAAAATGAGCATTGCCATCATTTCTACATATATGGTTACTCAAACCAATTTCGCCTATAAGTTCGTAATTGTATCCATTGGGATTTGCCTCTGGAAGCGATATAAACCTGTTTCAGCCATTAGAGACCTACTTGAGCAATACGTAATCTAACGAACGCTATACATAAGACGTATTGCTTGCTTCACTTTTTCCAGTTTCTCGATTTCAGCATTTTCACGTTTCTCCAGTATTCCGTTCCTCTCTTTTCAATAATTTCCTCTTCCCTAATAGAAGAAAAGGATTGACGAATTTTCATTAGTCGAACGAGTACTAACACATCAATACAATGGACACCGTCGTATTTTCATCACTGTAAATTTTCGTCAGCAAGTTTGGAACGCGTTCCATGATCATTTGACAGGTGGGCGCTTAGGCTTCAGGAAAACTTATGACAAAATCGTTGCACAGTATTATTGGCCCACTATGTGGAGTGACGTCAAACAACTGCCAACAATGTGCTGTATGCTGCACTACGAAAAATCTTCCGATTAAGCTGAGACCTGGACTGAAACCTATTGACGCGGTAGGACCTTGGGTATCGTCGCATGTGACATATTAGGTCCTTTGCCAAAGACGTCGCGAGCGAGCAAATATGTTGTAGTGTTCACCGATCATTTTATCAAGTGGGTGGAATCTTTTTCCATCCCAGACATGAAGGCAAAACGACTGGCTAAAAAACGACTTGATCACGTAGTAAGGATGCCAAACGAACGCACCACCAAGGCTACCACGCTGGGATGGTCTGGATTTGGCAATGGAGACGGGAGCAAAACCACCATCCATTATTGGCGGAAGCTGCTGAACAAAAGCAAAAGACCAGCTCTAATGCAAATGAAGGCAGCGGCCAACAACATGTTCGGTGTACGTCAGCAGTTATGCGTCGGGAAGCGTCCGCCAGAAAGTGGAACGGAGAAGCCTCGAACGACTTGGTCACATAGTAAGGATGCCAAACGAACGCACCACCAAGGCTACCACGCTGGGATGGTCTGGATCGGGCAACAGAGACGGGAGCCAAACCATCACCCATTATTGGCGGAAGCTGTTACGAGAAGGCAACGTAGAGAAGATAGCCGTCAAAAGAGTGGCATGGAAGAAGTTGATAATGAACAGAATGAAGGCCATCGAATAGTGAGAGCAACAGCTGAGCACATGGAGGAGGCACTGCGGCGAAGAAAAACCGAAGAGAAGCCAGTTCAACCACGCCGACCATCAGGATTCCACACGTGACTAGGACGGGTATGGAAAACGACTTGGATGTGCCTGAAACAACATCAGCGGAGAATACACCAAATCAACACCACCAAATGCTTCGAATGTCGTGTCTGCAAGGTTACGGTGCTAGACTGTGAGTGGGCTAGGAAGAACCGCTAGAAAGTTTGCAAAGGAAGCGAGTGGGGAATATGCTTCATCTGTCGAGAAGCGAAATCAGGATCAAATATGGCCCGGCACACCAGGACATGCGCAAAGAAGAATGGAATTAGCCTGGACAGAATCCTGAGACCGGATGGAACCGATGGTGCTGCGGCGAACCCGCAGATCCCGCGAAATACGTACATCGCGGCAGAATGGGATTGCCCGACCTGCGAAAAATTGTGGCGAAGACGAACCTCAGTCGACACAGAAGTCAAATGCGTGCAGCGGGAAGTTTTAAGCATAAAACCCAGAACCCACAAACGAGGACCTGCGTTCCATACACCGGGAATACAGGACGAGTAC
>JASANE010001420.1:0-13784 GCA_030248225.1 Trileptium ribeirensis
ATGATCTTTCCGCGTAAATTGTTTATTACATAATTCACACTTGAACCATATCTTTTAAGAGATTAATAGTTTAATATATCAATAATAATTTAGGAGAGCCTTATTAATGCTAAAATAATGGTTAAATTGTAACTAAGCAAAATCAAGACTGAGTGAGGATGCTGCAAACATGGTCTTTTATAGGTTGTATTTAGTCATCTTATCGAAAAATAAGGGCAAAACTTGAGAAGAAATTGAGCTGTTTTGGTAGATATACATACACTCTTTTCTTATTAGCATATATCATTAGTTTGACTTGCCAAAGCTCGATCAAACCCACCAACGTATTATAGTGTACGGAATGTTAGTTAATCTCATTTGCATAAGCATCTGCAAGTGATACTTAGTGCTTGAACGAAACAGCTACCCTGAATTCCTATTCTATGTTATCATCAATTTCAACCGATACCATTCGCTTATAGTTCAAGCTACAACGTCAGAGAGCGTAGAACTTCAATTAAATTGAAAGTAGTAGTTCACGGATTAGTCACATTTAAAACCTATATAGCGCTTTAAAATTTCTGTACAAACTGCTATAATATGTAACTTTAGTTCCAAGACAAAATGTTAACTGAATAGTGACAGGTTTGAAATCTGTTTTGTACAGTTACTCGGGTGTCAAACATGCAGATATTTAGTTGAAATCAGTTGTTGAAATATGACGATGTTTCTGTCCTCACCACTGAATTCTATAGCCTCAAATACCTGCATTATAAACGTTTTCAGCAATTATTCCAGTGGGGGGGGGCAAATTATGGAGATACTATGGTGCAAGATGGTGATGTCTTTTGAACTATCACCACGAAAAATCAATGTCGCGTTCTTTTTAATAATAATACTTAAATATAAATCTGTAATTGAACCAGCGAACCTGAGAGGTTAGAGACACACAGTTATAGACACACTCTGAGTTTAACCATTCCATTTATTCAGGCCAGTAACAGAAAAGGTGTGAATCCCCGAGTGATTGGCCCGTCCCTAGTCATGGGGTTCGGGGAAATATTTACGGACCTGTTGTTGTGAAATGTTGCAAAATTTCATTTTCCGCCATATCTACTTGCTACCAACAAATATAAACTCAACATGTACTAGCTAAGAACCAAATGAATAAAACAAAGCAGGAGTATTACTCGATTTCGTCACAAACTCAAACGAGTAAATCGTTTCAATAATAGTTTATAAAATTTTGTTGCATCTGGCATATGGCTGTCTTGGAACGACTTTGTTTGTACTGGGATGGGATAAGTCAAAACATTTTGCTATTAATAGTCCTGTAGTTCTCGGAATCACTGAGAGATTACATTCAAGTGCGTCGAAGCTTGGGTATTTAAGTCAGCACGCACTCTGCTCTAGGCCTCACTTCTGTTCTACTGTCACAGAGTTCGACAGTTATTGCTCTGCCTCATTCTTGTTGTATCGTCAGAGAGATAGACAGTTGTTGCTTAGCCTCACTTCAGTTGTTCGTCAGTCTTATTATTGTTTAGTTATTGCGCTACAGTTTAGAGTTTTTTGTTGGTTGGACATTCTCTAGCGATTACTTCTGCGGTTATCGTAAGTCAGTCTTATATTTTGGTGTGTATTTGTGGTGGTATTACCAGGTTAATTCTGCTCGTTGGAGGCTTTAAAGAGTTGGATTTTAGTTCGTTTGGTTTACGGCACAGAGGCATCCCTGCTTATCGGTTACTTGAACAACAGCATCTCATCATCCTAGAATTCGCCGATTATAGTGGACAGTCACGCGGCTTGTGGACATTAAGGCGACATAAAGATTTCCTGTGAAGAAGTAAAGATAGAGACACTGCGGCATGATGATGAGTGTTAAAGAGCATGTGCTCACCTTTGCGATATTTTAACAAATATTCTTCTCTTTTGTGTTCGCATATTTTATTTATTATTCAGTTTGGTGTATTTTGTGTTGTGGATTTTGTACATGCGTACTTTGCTCATCATTTCGAGCTTGTTTTGAACCGCAGTACATTTACAGAGATTACTCGTATTGTATCAGCGCACACTTTTATTTTTGCTGAGAATAAGTAGAGTGGAGTTATTTGTGCATACACGCAAAGAGAGTGATAGTATTATAGCCTAGAGGCCAGGCTGATTGTTGAATTTGAGTACTTTGAGATATTGAGTTGGTTTAAGCTGAAGATTGAATTAAAGGATCTGAGTTCATCGTTTTTTCGTAACGACAGTCGGACATTCCCAAAAGTCCAGAGTGTTGAATTAACCATAAAACCCTAACGTTCGATTGTTCTTCGTTACATTTGGAGGTCCTACCGAGATTCGGTCCTTCATAGCCGAGTCTGGTGAACTTTGATCGTTGTATTCTATCGTACTGTTTTCTGAAACTCCAGGGTTGCGGACAAATACGGCTGAATATAATTTGAGAAGTAGGAGTGGAGCAAGATTAGAATCTAGTGACACCGAATCAAATAATAGTTCGTACTTAGAATCGGATAGTTTTGTCTACTATGTGCCAAGACAAGAGCAGGTGAAATTCGCTGTCAAAGAATATTGGTCAATTAGATCATGTCGTGAAAGACCTAGCCACAAGACTAGATGCTGGTTTACAGAATTTATCAGATGAATTTGGTGAATTATCACACCGCACTAGCTTAGCAAACCAACTTGACCACAATAAAACCGTATAAAGGGGATTTGACTGGCCAAGATTTTAACACTTGGATTGAAAATTTTAACACAATCTGCGAAGCCAAATTGATCGGTGAAGCATTAAGATTAAGAGTATTACCAGCGTACTTAAAAAATCGGGCCAAAGATGTTTATGATCGTCTTCCTGACGTCTCCAAAAGACATTATAATGACTTGGTGCGTTCGTTGAGAAACGGGTTAGCTACCCCCGAATGGTCAATGTATCATGAAGCGGCGTTAGAGTAACGTCAACAACATGTCGGCGAAAATGTTACAGCATACCTTAAAGTAATTAAGCGCGTATGTAAAATATTTATCCGGCTGAGAATGACGCGAATTTGGAACGAAAAATAATTATTCGATTCTTCAGTGGGCTCCGTTCGCTAGAATTAAAGTCACAAGTATTTCGTGATATGCCCAAATCTTTAAGAGAGGCCTCATTTCGTGATATGCCCAAATCTTTAAGAGAGGCCGAGGATTTGGCCCAACGATTAGATATGCAAAGTATATTGTGCACACACACCGTTTCTACGGTTAGGTTGTATCATCTTCGGCCATTTCAGATAAGCGATTGTAACAAATCACACGTGGAATAGAACTTGACTGAAAATCAAAAAGTATTAGCTTCTAAAATAGAACGCCCCGTGAGGAACAACGTGAAACGACCAGACCTTTCCCGCCAAAGCGCCCTGACACAGGATACAGACCAAATAACATTCTACCACAAAACCAAATGGCCAGCCGAAATCGATTTAATTCCTCTGCAGAATTTAACCCAAGAGGGCCTAGGTGTTATAACTGTGGAAAACTGGGTCATATGGCTATGAGCTGCCTTCTTCGAGGCCCGAAACAACCTAATAATAGGAACCAATCAAGACGATGGTTTAATACTACCAGAAATTGCTTCCCATCGTCAAACAGTCCACTTCAACAACCAACACGTCCAAATATACCTAATGTTAGACCAATGGCAGTCAAAGCAGTAACACGAAATGTGGTTGCTGCAGCCACCATGGCTGAACTTGATCCAATTACAAGTGAGCCACCCGTACCCAAAAATAAAATTGAGCTAGAGGAACTAAAGCGGGAAATTGAGGCTTTGACTAGACAAAACGCGCTTCTGGTTGAGAAAGCTTATCCGCAGTTCGCTGGAGCAATCACTGTTGTACCAAAATCAACTGTAAAATCTGTTGATAAAGAAACGCAAACAATGGTCCCAGAGAATAACACTGAAAGAAAAATTGAAAAAACGATTTTGAAACGGGTCAAAACGGGATGGTCGACCCCTAAATATATCATGATGATCTTTGCAATGCTGCTGTTTTGTACAATGACTATACCTACTGATACGGCATTTGTTCGTACTTTAAATAAGTTACATCCGCATTTATTTCCTATATTTGGAGTTGGGTTTGTCCCAGAAGGCCTTGTTGTTACCGCAGCTGACTCAGTTTATGTCCCAATACTGGTTCACACTAAGCATGAAAAACATGAGCAATGCGAAACTATGTTCAAAAATACATTCAACATAGATAATAATTCACAAGATTGCAACTGCACTGGTCATAAATTTTTGTATAATGAAACTCAAAAGGCACTTCACCAGTTAAACAAAAATTTCGATGGATCTATAGATCCAGAGTTTTATGAAGCCCTACTTAAAACTAATTGCACGGATAAACCTTTTACATGCTCGTTTAATCAAAATCCTAGGCAGACACGATTTGTTGGTGTGGCTATTGCAGGTGCAATGTCTGTGTTAGGACTTGGAGTTGGCATTGCCAATACCGTTAAGATGTCAAGGCTTGAGCCTAAGGTGATCGCACTCCAAAAAGATGTTCCTTTGTTGGAGCAACATGTAATCGAAGAAGCTGAACAAATTAAAGAGCTATCCATTAATCAAGAACGTATATATGCAGCAACACATAATATAGTAAGATACATGAAACAAGCAACTGTATCTATTGAATGTACATTGAGTCAGTATGTTGTATATACGCATTTTATGTCTCAAACTAACTTATTTATAAATGACGTAAGAAATTTAATTAAAGCAACGGTCAGGGCTAGTAATGATGGAACATTGTCGGCCGATATTTTGACCGCGGTGTAAATAAGATTATTGGTTCAGAGAGAATATTCTTTAGCCGACACACTATACGCACATGATCCAGAATTATTCTATCATTTTGTCACCGTATATCCGGTGATGATGGATATTATGAATACGCGTTTTGGTTATATACTTGAAATTCCTAGGATAAGAGTAAAGAATATTTTGCCTTTGATGGGAGTTGTAAATGTAGGGTTTAATGAACCTAGATCAAACACGACAGTTCGTTTATCTTTACCTAATTTTATTACATATGACACAACGCTAAATAAGGGATATTTCCATGAAGTAATTTCGGAACATTGTCGCAGGCGCACAGGACTTTGGTACTATGCGCGTGAATCCTTCCCGACAAGTAATAGTGACACATGCCTTCAAGATCTGCGCAACTCTTCTATTACAAATATATCATGTATATTCGACGTTAAGCAGTACTCGCCAGAAACTATAATTGAGGGTACGCGTGTAGGCATTTTAGTCCGCACGTCGCAGGAATACATTCATGTCACTCGTGTTCAGCCTGGTGGACAAGTCACCAAGGCTGAAAGAATTCAAGTGCCAGAACATGGTGTAATGTTCTTTGCTCATTCAGATTTTTCGATGATTATAGTTGGAGATCAAGTTTTAACATCGAGTTTAAGGCCAGCCCAAGACTGTGAGGTGATAGTACAAAAGATGGAAAAATATCAACTTAATTTTTCTGATATAGCACCTCCTTCATGGAGTAGATTAAATGATGTTAAATATCACGCTGACATTACACAGGAACGGTTAAAACGGGAGTTATCATTTTTCATGCCTGATGAAACCGGAATAGAACTTCCATAGAAATTACTCTAATAATAATTGTAATCGCATTGATTTTTCTTATCGTTTGCTTGCAATATTATTCTCGCAAGAAACTAAAAAAATTATTTTGTCGATGTTGCAAATGCAACTATCAAAACCAAAGGAGCAATGATATCGAACTGAAAGAAAATTCCCTACTGAGCAGGCTTATCATTTAGCAACAGCAGCAAACTCAATAAGTCTCACTGATCCCGTAATGTTAAGGGCACGCCCACTAATGTTTGAGAGTTAATCTAAATACAAAATAATATGGGAAATAAAGTTTATATTAGGATGTACCACATTTTTGAAGGATTAACCCGCAGCTAAACCTAAGTCTATATTGACTGTCCCCAGGAGTGGACAACAAAGGTGGGAAGGATGTAACAAGAGGCACGCGTGGCGACGCCCCTGCGCTTTAGCATAAAAAGAATTAGATGCTAAGATTATTTTAACTAGAATTTCGTGACTCGGCATGATGTCCTTTGGACGTTACATTCTATAACAATACCGCATATGTGATCCCATGATACTTCGTCGTTTTACTTTGCGTATGCACACGAGTCTTGTAACAAGGCTTACTCGTAGTAGTACATACTTGTATATGTTATTCATATATATATTATGCAAATACTGAGAAAAATCGCAAAAGTGCTCATATGAGCGATAGGATTGTTGTTTTGGCTATTGATTGTTTGTGTGTCATTGCTCAGTTTTAAGTCAGCACACAAAGTAGCGTTATGCAGACAATAGTGCATTGTGAAATTCGGCTAATTGCATTGCAGGCGGTTTCTTTGCTCATGCGCTGGGTTTTGACTATGTTCTGTGCAGCTATGCACTAGAAACTATTTCCAGCAAATAGTTCTTGTTTATAGGAGCGGATAGCCTAGGTTGTTTTCGATCGTTTATTAAATTTTGTTGCATATGACATATGGATGCCTTGGAACGACTTTGTTTGTACTGGGGTGAGATAAGTCAAAACATTTTGCTATTAATAGTCCTGTAGTTCTCGGAATCACTGGGAGATTACATTCAAGTGCGTCGAAGCTTGGGTATTTCAGTCAGCACGCACTCTGCTCTAGGCCTCACTTCTGTTCTACTGTCACAGAGTTCGACAGTTATTGCTCTGTCTCATTCTTGTTGTATCGTCAGAGAGATAGACAGTTGTTGCTTACCCTCACTTCATTTGTTCGTTAGTCTTATTCTTTAGTTATTGCGCTACAGTTTAGAGTTTTTTTGTTGGTTGGACATTCTCTAGCGATTACTTCTGCGATTATCGTAAGTCAGTCTTATATTTTGGTGTGTATTTGTGGTGGTATTACCAGGTTAATTCTGCTCGTTGGAGGCTTTAAAGAGTTGGACTTTAGTTCGTTTGGTTTACGGCACAGAGGCATCCCTGCTTATCGGTTACTTGCGCAACAGCATCTCATCATCCTAGTATTCGGCGATTATAGTGGACAGTAACGCGGCTTGTGGACATTAAGGCGACGTAAAGATTTCCTGTGAAGAAGTAAAGATAGAGACACTGCGGCATGATGATGAGTGTTAAAGAGCATGTGCTCACCTTTGCAATATTTTAACAAATATTCTTCTCTTTTGTGTTCGCAGATTTTATTTATTATTCAGTTTGGTGTATTTTGTGTTGTGAATTTTGTACGTGCGTACTTTGCTCATCATTTCAAGCTTGTTTTGAACCGCAGTACATTTATTTACAGAGATTACTCGTATTGAATCAGCGCACACTTTTTTGCTGAGAATAAGTAGAGTGGAGTTATTTGTGCATACACGCAAAGAGAGTGATAGTATTATAGCCTAGAGGCCAGGCTGATAGTTGAATTTGAGTACTTTGAGATATTGAGTTGGCTTAAGCTGTAGATTGAATTAAAGGATCAGAGTTCATCGTTTTTTTTTCGTAACGACAGTCGGACATTCCCAAAAGTCCAGAGTGTTGAATTAACCATAAAACCCTAACTTTCGATTGTTCTTCGTTACAATGTGCTACCATGGTATTGCCAAACATATTCTCCTTTTCCAATATTATATGGACCATTTAATCGCATAGTACTCATGGACCCATTGTTACAATTTCGGAGTACAGTTCGACCTCGCTGAAAAAATACATAGACTACATTAACTATTATAAATTCCGTTGTTACGATAGATAATTTTACAGTTTCTAGTTTTTTTCCGCTATGACATATTTATTAATTTGGACCATGTGCTACCATGATATTGCCAAATATACATAGTATGGCGTTCACAATTGAGTGAGCAGGATAATAAACTTTCGATATTTGAGTCTGTGATTACACATATCTATCTAAGAGTACATATCCGTCGTTTAGCTGGTACAAGCAACAAACCTAATTCTGTTGCACGGGTTATTATATTAAAACTCGACTGTAGTCATCTTTTGTGATGCCATTGCATATAGTTATAATATTATTATTTGTTATAGCACGCCTAAGCTAAAACATGAGTCTGTCGGGAGTCGAACTTTCGGGAGTTCGAGGTATACAGCTGGCGTGCTAACCACTACCCCACTAGAAGGCCTAACTAGCAAATTGATATTTTGCTAGCACTTATATATATACATCGCTTGATCACATATCCGTGATTGCCTTGTTCAATTAACTAAATTTATAAGGCGTTGTAGTTATAACGCGGGCGGTGTAGATGGTTCACTTGTGCAATATAATATCGGAGCCACAAATCTAGATAATTTTTTGCCCCAGATATATATCAACCAATTAATCCAATCCTAACAGTATTTGGGTATATAGGATTCATTAATCGAGTCGCACAGTTTCCCCAACCTCGCACTGACCCAAAAAATTAGCCAGAGTTCATCGGGCCTAAAAAATTTTCTGCGGCAGGTTTTGCGTAACAATTTTCTACACGAGCGCAAGAGTCAACTTGGTTGATATTGACGACTAAAAAATTTCTCTTAATTTGGGTTCCTGATATAATCTATACCTTCAAGTTCAGCTTTTTGTTCATAACAAAAAGAAAGATTTGTAATTTCGAATATAAAACGTAAATACACTATAAAGTAAAATATACCCAATGGTAAAAAGTTGTGCTTACAGAATCCACATACGCTTCAATGATGAACATTGTTCGACGTCAAAGTTTTGATCGTAACGAAACCAGCAGTAACAGTGACGACAGTGCGTTTGAAAACCTAATCGCCACTGCTACTGCTCATTCTACTGCTAAACAAATGGGTACCTCAAAACAAAAGCATGACAAGAAAACGTCGGAGCTTTCAGTTGACGATAAGGTCCCTGAAACCAAACTGTTGGCTCCAACTAGTAGTGACGAATCAGAAGCATCCAGCTTTGATGTTGCCGCGGACACTTTGAGAAAGTAAGCGCAGTAATTAACTCTTATTTTTCGTACAACTCAAATAAAACAGAATTGAGCTACATATACAGCTTTTTAGTACGAACAGGCTGTTGGCACCCTCAAAATTTGGTTTCGCGATAGCTTAACGAGTGATCACTGTTGCTTACGATATGACGTGGACTTAGGCTTAGCATCACGAAACAGGCATAACCAAATCTATAGTTATATTGGACGTCCATCAGGGTTATTTTGGACGTTCATTGTGTGAAAATTTCCTCATTTTAATACATTGTACAATATTTATTTTGCCGTTATTTTTAGCCAAGCGCTTTTACAAGTTGTAACTTAATATAGTCAAATAAAGCTGCTAGAGCAGACACATGGAAAGCCAAGTATTCTGTTAGAAAATTTAATTTCAAAGTCAACGTTTATTGAACATCAAGACTACGTGCATATAGATATACATGGCACAACGAATTAGTCGATAATAAATTTGAACTGTAAATACGCAGCAGCAACCAAGAATATTCAATAAAAGGGTTAGAAAAAGGGACGAGTCCTACGAGTCTCACCTTACATCTAACCTAAGTTCCGGTTATAGTAGAGACATCGATTCAATTTGATGTCGTTTTCTAACTGATTTTTAAAACTGTAAGATTTTTAAAATTTTAAACCGTAAATCATGGTTCAGCAAGCAAATAATCTAACTTCTAAAAAATAATGAGCGATCAAACTTAAAATCACTCCCCAACCATCCTATTGTGGGCCCAAGTAATCATGGGTGACAGAAATACAATGCAGGTCATGCCGTTCTCGATACACAAGCCAAGATCTTAGTCTTAGCCTAAGCTAAGGCCCTTATATCCTATTTTGCAATTTCGCATAAAATAATTGTTAATTCACACTCGAACAACCTAGGTTCAATTCCTGGTGCCGACTTGAGTTTGCGTCAAATATTACCTTATAGATAAAATAATTCAGGCAGTAAAGTGTTAATGAAAGCAACTATTCGACAACAAATTTTTGCGTTTATACGAACGTTATTGTTCGCTGGATGTGTAAATATCTTTAAAGTATCCGAACTATTGCTCGGAAATAGCTAAATACATAGCTAAACGTGACTACCAATCCAGATGTTGCTGCAACCCATTTCTTTTAGGAAAACTGGCTCTACATTACATTCCAATAGCAAAGCTTGTTAGTTGTAGAATTAATCGGGACTCTTAATATTTCTATACCTAAGTGAATAAGTGTGCCATGCAATGTTTGACAAACCGGCGGCAGGATTGTAAGGTACACAAGTAGGAGGTTGTACGATTGGCATACGCAAACCACTAACCTATTTAGAAGCTGTTACAAAAGGAACCTCGCAAAGCGACCGGATAACAACAAACAGCCAAACTGACATGATAGTATAAGCTCAGTTTATACAACGTTTCACAATATCCGTTACATCTGTTTGGCACCGATGGGCATGAGATGACATTTCGATACATAAATGTAGAAAATGTACAGATAATCTTACTAGGTAATGGATTAAATCTTAAATGGTCTCAAACACAAGTGGAAAGTTTTTAATCACGTGTATTTTTGGAACATTAAGTATATATATAACAAAATTCGTTATCACAACCAACTATATATATGTATCATAGGTCAAAATCACCAACCACCCAATTGTCCGAAACAATGGGACCACAAGCCACAATTTCGGATCGTAAATCCTCAACTTCGTCACTGTCTCAACGCTCAAAATCGTCAAAGCGAAAATCTCTAATCTCTGCTACTACAAAGCATCGCGAAAGCGAAGAACAAAAATCAACGCCAGCAAAGGATGAAACAAGCCATTCTGAGGAAACTGGTTCCTCGGGCAGCGAGGAAACAATTCAAACTCCAAAACCAAGTGGACCAAAGGTTATAACCGTGGCTCCGACAACAAAAGTTGTTCAAGCGAAGCCGGCAGTGACTAAAGTAGTTGCTTCGGCTGAATCGAAGGAAACGAAACCTGCAAGGTAAAAAATATCGCAATATTATATAACACGGCCACGTTCGTACAATGCAAAAACATTGAGCCAAATTTTGGCTTATGCCGAGCTACCTGGGGGATCGCTGGATTTGAGCCATGTTATGGTTATTTACGATATTTAGTATTTTCTTTTCCAAGCAGTTTTAATGCATTTTGTTCGTACTTATTGGTGACGCTTGTTTGATGCATACCTCGCCCGGTGTAGAGCAAGTCTTGATTATATAGTTGATACAATATATTTGATGCTTTCTACCGCAACATGATTTAATGCCGCCGTGATTAATGTCTTTCTTTTTGACCATTTTGTAAGTTGTTTACTTATTTGCATTGTAAACGTCTGTAAAAGTAATAACTACTTGAGATAGTTTCAAACAGAATTGCGTGTTATTTATTTTTGTCAGGTGCGTTATAAGACATTGATATTTTGAAAATCAGGCAAAATGGACTAATGCATGAGTTAACTTTATAAATAACACGCAATTCGTAACTAACAAAAATAAATAACACGTTATTTACGATATTTAGTATTTTCTTTTCCAAGCAGTTTTAATGCATTTTGTTCGTACTTATTGGTGACGCTTGTTTGATGCATACCTCGCCCGGTGTAGAGCAAGTCTTGATTATATAGTTGATACAATATATTTGATGCTTTCTACCGCAACATGATTTAATGCCGCCGTGATTAATGTCTTTCTTTTTGACCATTTTGTAAGTTGTTTACTTATTTGCATTGTAAACGTCTGTAAAAGTAATAACTACTTGAGATAGTTTCAAACAGAATTGCGTGTTATTTATTTTTGTCAGGTGCGTTATAAGACATTGATATTTTGAAAATCAGGCAAAATGGACTAATGCATGAGTTAACTTAAGGTGCGCCCCTTACCATCCTCTTTTGACAAAAGCGATTGCCATCCAGTTGTTCACTGAACACGAAATTCATTTTGGCGTTAAAGAACAAAAATTAGTCCGTTTTATATTCCATACATTATAATTTGAAAATGTTCGCGAACACATTGCTGTTAAAGTACGGGGGCCGAATTGCATTCGCTAATGGCGTTATGGAACAGAAAAATGTCGAAATTGGGTACGGCTATTGAAATCCGAGTTTTGTTCGCTAACAACGTTTTGTGTATGGTGTCAAAAGAGGACGGTTGGGGGCGCATCTAAAGTTTACTCTCGCATAATGCCGATAATATGATAATACTGCTTGGATTTGTTTTCAAAAGGAATACAAGTACAAACTTCGAAATAATTTCGTCACCGAGAAACTTTCGGGCACAGTCACTTGTTAAATATTTATTTGCATACAAATGACTACTATTACTTTTTATAATATAGCTAAATTGCTGCATGAAATGTGTAGACAGTTTACAATACCTAATGCAAACATTCATGCGCTTTGCCTTATCCGATGATGCCGTCTTCGGTCTAGCCCGCAAGGATTCTAGGGATGCAACAAAGATTCGTGATCCCGAGGATATAGCCGCTATCGGCAATTCTCCACTAAGACCCGGCGGCTCTTGGAGAGATTCCCTCATTGGGGAAGTAGACCTATTTGGAATTTTAATGCCTGAAAATTCCAAAATGCAAAGATAGAAATTAGAAACTTCGATAGCTCGAAATATTTTAACTACTAAAATACATAAAACATATTGGATTGGTATTTGAAATTGTTTAACAAAATCCCTCATTATCATTAGAAAATTGAATTTTCAAATTAAACTTGTTTCAAAGTAAACAAAAGTTGAAGTAAAATATATACCAGTCTAGTTTCGATCGGTATGCGTTTTGACTCGGAGAATTACAAGTTTAAAGACTAATAGAGCAAGAAAAATTTTGAAAAACAATATGAAACTCCGTGATACTCCTGCAAAAACGTTATAGTGAACTTGGTGCCTTTCTGCGTACACCTATATTTTCTTGTGTGAAGCTTTCTGCTAAATTTTTGCGAGTGCAGGTTGTTCAACGGACAAGGTACTGTGTGGGGGCATTATAGGCTATCTACCAAGCTTCCTTGGGTATTCCGGTCCCAACTCGTCCGCAGCTTACATTATGGGCAGGTGTATATCATTCATCGGCGCCTGTTAGTCTACCCTCATTTCTGTAGCTGCTGATACCCAGACAACTGAAATCCCAGCGAGCATTAGTGGAACATCCATGTATCCGCCTGAGCAGAACTGAAAAACGACCACATTGTATGACATTATCTACAGAAATATTTAACGAGTTTTCTACGGTTTTTGTTACTAACTCTTGAGCTTACATACTTATTTAGTAAATAATTTTGCAGTGACGATTTGCTATCGAGACTATTTCCGGATCGCTTTGGCGGCGGCGATGATGCCAGTGCTTCTTCTACTGCAGCACGAAGTAATAGTCAGAGACCTGGAACAAGTACGCACGGTACAACACACCTATGATGAATGGGGCCAGCAATATATATATATATATATGCGATAGCAAAAATATAAAGAGCAAAAATTGTTTAATATTAGATATATATTATATATGTTATTATATATATATATATTATAGATATATATTATTATTATATATATAGATATTATATATTATTATATATTATATATATTATTATTATCATATATAGATATTATATATTATATATTAGATCACTTTATTTCACCAAATGATAACTGGATTAAAAATTGGAAAATGATGATTTATTCAATATTTTTCTTCTAAATATGACCACCAAAGTATAGACTTGACATGCGTCCAATCATTTTATACTATATATATCTCACTTAGCCCTTTCTT
>JASANE010001422.1:0-10737 GCA_030248225.1 Trileptium ribeirensis
GGAACGACTCTGTTACATATGAATAGCTTTATATGTAGAAAATCATGAAAGCGTTCTTATACTATTTGCATATATATACCTTATACAAGTTTACTTTGGCGTGGATGGGTGATGGCGAAATTTGTCTGAATTTTGACATAATGGTCCATATTCAACGTAGATTTATAGTTCGATGTTCATATTGAATAGCCTTTGATAATTAGCACTCACAAGATTATGGCCGCATTAGAAGGTAACAGTTGTACAGATGGCGTTGAAACAAAATGATAGTTTCTTTTCCACAAATGTTTTATACATAAAATACTTAAGAAATGACTGTACTGCATGAAAACAAATAAATCATAATGAATAATATAATACTTGTTTATAAATGGCATTTTGTCAGAGTGATTTTTCCATATTAAGATTATATATATGGTGTTCCGAGATTTAGAGGTATAGAATTCATACGTATTACATACTTTGTCCATAAGAATAAATCAGCCTTTTTACGACGTGCGAAGAAATGGTTGGTATAAGGTCTTTCTAGAAAGTTACTCGATATTAACAAAAATAGGTAATGCGTTTCAATGTGCAAACACTACCAATGTTGCATTGAGCGTGAGCTAAACTCTTTGAAACTACTCATTGTTGGGAGCGTAGGTGGATAATCTTCAGCGTGAAGCTAACCGACCTCGATACTTGTCAGATTTACTTTTTAGCGTAGCTTCATGACAAGATCAGGATTTTGCTTCTTGCGCCCACCATTATTTCTGAGAGACGATATCGATGCTTCAATATTGTCTATATACATAACCCAAACTACCATTTCTCAAGTTACCAATAATATATACATACATTTGGAAACGGGGAGGCTATACCTATCATTCGATGGTTGGAGGCCACAAAATTATTCAAAGGTTAATTAAATGAAGTCGTTCATTTCAGTAGTTCGTAAACGATTTTCAAATAGAGTAAGTAAAAGTCACTTTTGCGGGTTTTGAACATACATAAAAATACTTTTGTAAAGAACTGAAAGTCGAGGATGCTTAATCTTATGATAAATATAATGTTTTATAAAATGTTGAACAACCCTTTGCCTCGCTGGTGAATTTAACCTGGGTTGTTGTGCAAGCCCCATACGTCAGGCACAAAAAAATTAAAAGCTGATGCTCTTTTTGTTTGATATTCCGACGAAATGCAAAATAATTCTGAGCATTGCCAAAAACAGATTACAAATGACGTCTTCTTTGAAGATATTTTAAACCTTAAAATTTTTAAATAATGGTAAATTGTATTCTTTAAGTAATTAACCTGCGGAAGGATTAGGCTGCCGGAGTGTGTGGAAGACTCAATCCTCAGGGGGATAATACCCTTTCCCGCGCCATATGACCATGGCTGCTAATCAACTTACATACCGTGGCTGCTACCTATGACGATACCTGGAAGCTGTGCTAGGTCCACCCGTACTATTCTGCGGAATCAACCAAAGCGATAGTTGATTCAATTTTTTTCGGTTCCATAATCCAGAATATAAATTGAATAATCAGGGATCACCTGATTCGTTTAAAATTCAAAGAACTTTTCTTAGCAATTGTAAGAAGTCATTTGTATAAAATATTTGTTTACATTCAAATAATTTGGCATGGGGTTGCGAAGAATGGCCTGCTACTTGAAGGAACGCAGTATAGATACACAAAAAATGCATCGTTTCTGATACTACAAAGTGACCGGAATTGCTACATCTGACACAGAATTTAGCTGCATAAAAGTTATTTAGGGCAAGTTTCTGTATTTATGTAACTAAGTTATACCGCAGAATCATTCATTCAAAGTAACCAACAGTCTTAAGATCTTTGCTTTCAATTTTTTTAATTTCGGAATAAAAACTAATGCACAGGGGTGATACGTTATAGATATATAACATATATGTGGTTAGTAAATTTCTGCCTAAATCGTTAGAAAAAAAATTTTGTATGGACTATGCTCCTAGGATTTTAGTTTGTACCCGTTATCACATGTACGTTTACTCAGATTCATAATAATATTTCAAGTCAATTTTGGCAAAATTACATTGTGGCCGCAAATAAGAAACGCTGAATAAATATGAGCGAGACTGACTGAACGGTACTATTACCAAATCTATGTGGGTGTATTAATTTAATGTTTAATGCGAAAAAGCAGCGTGCAGTTTATTATATACACACCACAAATAACAAGAACACAAGAATCACTTGGACCGGTTGCTTATTATGTTTTACGAAAAAAATCCTGTTCTGTCCTTCCAAAACCTATAAAGGCGTGATTCTCGCGAAAGGCAACCCCGTAAGGAAAGCTTTGCGGTTTATCGATATTATTGATATTGGCCTTGATGCTTCAGGCGCATGCCTTGTGTCAGTGCAACGCAATAATGCAGCGTTCCTGCTATAATGTCGGCACTGTTTGGAAATTTTGGCATCCTGCAGTCGCGATGCTTCCGTATAGACAATTTTGGTCACTCCCATACAGTAACTTAATTCCTGAGAATATACTACATACCCTTAGCTACTACATCTTTATTTACGGTGTCGCACACACCCATAGCAACCATTTTTCGCTAACTATCAGTAACACACACTGTCTGTAACTAATGCGGTGTATTATTCAATTCTGTTACTAGATTTTTTGAAAGTTTCGATGTTCGTATCTAAAAATATACACGCTGACAAGATAGTATACCGCATGTTAATAAAACTACAAAGAAGACACGGTATCCTTACCACCGTCGAAAAATCACAACTCCCCTAGTTATTTACCCTTGCAAAATTTTATGAAAAACATGAGGGTGTGCAAGACACATAGTTGTCGAGGATGTGTCTGACACCGTGTGGGGTACATAGGTTCCAAACGTTTGGGACATTATAACATGAACGGTATAAATTTGAATTGTTCAGCGAAACCCGAGGCTGAAATTAAAATTTTTGGCTTAATAATAGATGTTCAATGAATACAACTTATCTTGGTAACGGTAGAATCACTATATATAGACCAAGTTTAGTCGGACGAGGTAATATGTTATGTTGTTAAGATCACATATATATCTGTTATGCATCCAACGTAATTATATTATATTAGGCTCGGCCTATTTCTATAATTGATATATCCGCAAAAGATTTGCAATTGAATGCAGATCACTTATTTGGATTACTATAATTCGGTGATTTGGATTATTAAAACATTACAGATGAAAATCGCCTCCGGTATGCGAATTATGTTTCGACAGACTGAAAGAAATTGCTAGTTTCGTCATGACATCTGATTTTCCGTGTTTCTAACGACAACATTTTGAACGTAGACGCCAGGATTCGTTGTCTATGGTAATTTACTGTTTCAAGAACGTCCGCTGATTTATCAAAAAAGTGTATTTAAACTGGAAGTGTTAACATGTATACCAGACAGATTGCTCCATAACGAGAATCATGAAGTGTAGCTATATTAACATTTTAAACCAAAGGATGCGAACACTAATATTATTTCTTTTTGATCAAGCTTGAGTCCCACAAAAGGTCCAATGACTCAAAAAGTTTTGGAGACGTATATACTACATTAAATTACCAATTTTCGAGGAAATGTGACAGAACTGAGGGTAGCGATACAAAATTGTTAATTTTTTCAATTGTGTTCCAAGATGTGTTGAATTTGAACTTAATGAAAATTTCGGAGCTTAGTTCAGATTATAATTGCAAGTTCGGAAACCGTGCGTGGTATCAAACCACGTTTATTGTCCACGGTCACTGCCTGGCCCAACTCCAATACTAAATCCGACCTCATTGTCAGGGTTTGGAGCATTTTTGAGCTATAGATACATGCCATGGTCGTACACAATTTTTCATAAAATACGTATCGGAATTTCATGTATGTTATAGTGACCGTAGTCCGTGTACATATTATTGTAGCCCGTGAACGTTCGATACTGGCCGGTTTTAGCTATGTTATGTGTTACTGTCGGACACACTGGAAGTGAAATTATCAATGTCACTGAAAACGCAGTGAGGGTCTGAGCAAAATGATTTCTTTTACAAAAATCAACCAAAAATTTGGCCGCATGGATGACTGGTTCGACGCGTTTCAACAATATTAGTAGCACTCTCACAATAAAACGCCATTCTCAACTATGTATATTTGGTCCACATGTTGCTGATAACCGCAAGTTCTGCACTCAGTTATTTATTATCAAAAGAAATGTACACATATAAGGTAATTTTTTCATTGTTTTTAACGTGTCATAAAGATTCAGCTTTATATATACACATTGAAAAACATTGAAGGAAAATACTTCTAAGACAACACCAGCAACAACGTTCAACACTTGACAGATATCAATATTTTGTATAGCAATGCAAATGCTGAACAGTCATCGAGTATTCTTAAAAATTAGATATATTCAAAGTGCTAATTTCAAATTTTCAAAAATATCATTTTTAAACTAATAGATTATTTCTTTAAATTTAAAATAAAATTTTTTATGAATTCTAACAAAAAATTTTCTTTAAAATTTCGCAAAAATACGAATCAAAAGTGCGTTATTGAAATTTAAAAAAAAATTTGTCCGATAGTTTCAAAAAAGTATTCTAGGAAGAATTACTACTTAGTATTTACTTTTAGAATGTTTCAAAGAATTATTCTTTGAAAAAATTCAAATGATTTTGATTGCAGGAAACGGAAGATTCATTAGCATTAAGCCAATATTTTTGAAGAAAAATATACCGACAAAAATGACACCGCATTATATGGTTTCCTACACTGTTCACTTTGCGCCCGACATGATCAAATCCGATCCAATCTGAGGTTACATTGCATCTGATTCGATTTAATAAGACCAATTTATGCGCCTAAGTTTAGTACTGTGTAACCGCCCGAAATTTCAGGGATTTCAACGAGATATTTAAATAGAAAAAATCAGTTAAATCCAAGCCAAGAATAAGGAAACGGGATACGATGGGCGATCGGATACCGGTGGAGCGTGACCTGTGTATCATGTTGTGTAGTATCATTCATTGTTGTTATAAAAATAAAATATGTGATGGATGTAATTCGTCGTATCGTCACGCTCCACCCGCCCGTGGTGCACGGGGTGATTTTGGCACCAAAACGAAATACTTGTAACACTAAGTACGGTACCCGGTCGACCCTAAGCAAATTCAATGCTAACATGTGCGTTTATTGTGTGCCAAAATACATGTTATTTCATATTATCTTATAGGTAGTGCTGCGTGTCAGGATGGGTCGGCATATTGTGCAGAACCTTTATCAAAACGCAAATGGGAAATTTTGTTGGCATTCAAACCGCGAGGACCTGTCCTGGCATGCAGCTGTTATATAACTGACTCAGTGAGTGGAGCAAGAACCAAGTGTGGAGGGGAATTAAAACTTTCACAGTTCAACTAAAACCCAATTTTCTATGGGCATTTTAAAGGCAAAAATTTATAGTTTTTCGGTACTCCACGCGAAATAGGATTATTACAGTGTTATTAGGGCCCCCTAAGGCCTCAAAATTTTGCGTTCGGGCCAACTTGGTCCCTACCGGTAAGTACTTTGGGACCCCTAAGTAGGCGTTTAAACACCCAATTTTCAAGGACTTAAATCTCGATCAAAATAACCAAAACTCCCCAAACTTTTGACCTCCACACCCCCACAGGATCTTACCCTAACTGTATAATCGAAAACTAACTAAGCCACCTAACTTAACCGGTCCGAGCAGGACCCTGATAACCCTCCCGGGACACCAAAATTTTCTGTTTTTGGCTCACAAAACGGCCTCTAACAGGCCACCTATGGGCGATACATTAAAATTAATGTTTTTATCAGTAGGCGACCACCCAGGGCATGAACCTGGTCCCGCCCCCGGCCGCCTACTCCTTCGCGTTTTCCTGTAATCACGAAAAATATCTTAAAAGCCTAAGATTTTTCCAGCGCCCTGAGCGCTCGTACAATTTTCGGTTTTAAAAGCAGCTCGCCGACCAGCGCGTGGTTTCTGCTTTGCTGGCATCTGTCGGCCACTTTCTACAGTCAAGGCCAGGCGATAACTGCCCATCAAGAGGCTACTATAAGCGATGCTGACAAGTTTTACAGTGTAGCCATTTATGCTTATACGTAGCTGTTATGCGCATCTAAAATGTCGTATTTATATATATTTGTTTGATGTCTGATTTTGATTGTTTATGTACGTTATAAGTTTTACACTACACACGTAGCGACGAGTTGGTCGGCGGTCGAATTTAAATTTTTAATTTTGGGGGTAAGCCAGCAAGACAGGGGGAACCAGGCAAGCTCAGAGTATAAAAGGAAAAGGCCCGACGCAGCGTCGGAGCAAGTCGAGTGTTAGCGCAGACCGAGTGGTCTGCTCTTCCTTAGTAGGCGGTTGTCGCCGAATTATTTTAAAATTGAGCGGTTTTCTTTTTGTTCAGGTTTTCGGCTCTTGTGTTCACCTTTTTCCGGGGGTGACTCCTACTGTGTAGAAACAGGACGCAGTTCTCCCTGGCGAGTTTTCTGGCTTTCCAAATTAAATAGCAGGGTCACCCTTGCGGGTGCGGGTGTGTCCAAAGGATGCTCCGTGCTCCCGCAAGTGCGGCCCCCACGAATTTAAGAGAATCGCACGCTAAAATTATTTACAAATTCCCGAATGCTCGACTGGTTCCCCGCTCGCCGGGTCGCTATTTTGTTTTAGACCCGGGGGCGAAATTTCTACTTAGTGATGTGAACTGGGGAAAGGGAATGAGGAAGACACACGGGGAAGGGGGAAGGACATCGGGACACAGGAGGGGTAAGGTGTTCGAAGTAAGGTTTAATACAAAAACTAGTAGCGTGCTGACCTGGAGGCAAACGCTAAGTGAGCATAGGTAAGGGTCCGCGCTAGGCTCCCTGTGAAAAGTTCGAGCATCTGGCCCTGAGCATCTCCGTTGATCATCCACCGACAATTTGGTTCAAAACCAGTCTTCCAGGCCGTTTAGACACGGTAGAAGACTTCAGTAATTTGCATCAATCAGTTTAGGACCCCGCCGCAAATTGGCATCGTAAAACGTTTTCGATTTTTCAAAGGACAATGGAGCTTCATTTGACTTGTGCTCCATTCCGTGTTAACCTTCATAGCTTGGGTCGAGTCTGAGTTATAGGAAAATCTGCAAGAACAACCCAGGTCACACGACTTAAAGACCCAGTATTGGGAAAGTAGGGCGAGCGGCCCGCTCGGAACGGACGCAGTCATTTGCACGCGTGGAGCGTTTTAAAAGAAATTAAGAACGGAACCCCTGACGCTAGCCCCAGAAATTCGAGCTTCTACTCTGAGATTGGTTTCGCCTCGATGAAAATTCAGTCAATTACCCCCAAAAATTCCAGACGGGTCTCAGGCCGTTTAGACACGGTAGAGCACTCCGTCACGTATTTTCATAATGGAACAACCATCGATGGGTCGATGCGACTGCTCCATAGGGAGCGACGTATCAGGATCTTTTGTGCGTTGTTTTCCCCACTTCTTACGGTTTTGCAAATCTACTATGCTAACCATACAGGGGTATCCGAAATGTTTTCAAACTCAAAAACATCACTTTTGGCTTTTGGTTCTCAAACTAAGCAATTCGTCGAGGGCGCAGCAGCGTGCTCTCTATTCACGCTTGTAAATGACTGCGGACCTCCAATTGAAGCTAAAGCACCCGGAGGAGTGAAGTGCCCAAGCTAGGAAGCGAGACGGAGCCAGCTGCGATGTATAGCTGAGTCAAATTCTAAATAAATTCTCGTGACCGCACCCGTAGGTTGAGCGACGGCCCTGAGAAGTGTACAAACGACTGGTCCCCAAGCTTTCCATGGAAATAAAATCATTGCCGCGGTCCCACAACCCGTTTAGACACGGGGGGTCTTAAAGAGCGCCCTGTTTTCATGTCAAATTAAATATTCCAAACTCAAAAAAGGCAAGCAAAGTCCGGGAGACGTGGCAGCGCCTCCCCCCTTTTGTCGACGACCCCGATTTTCTATCTGACCCTGGCGCAGGCAGGTTTTTTCAATTAAATATCAATTCTGGAGATCCGCAACTGGCATCCGGACTCGGTGAACGGTCCTCACCTGGATGAAATACGGATTGAAACGAGTGTTTAACAATGATAGCATAGAGGGTTTTACAGGCAAAGTCGACAAAGAAGTCGACAAGGAAAGTTTACACCTGTGTACTGTCAGGCGGGTAACACGGTCCCTGGGCCATAAATTGTAAGCGCAAGCTGAACTGAACTTTTCACGTTCCCATCGGGGTCTGATTAGGATTCACCTCACTGTTTGAATTCACAACGGGGTTCCCTGCGCGGTACCCGACTTGTCAATTGTGTAAATAATTTGCATATATTCATAAGCGCATGAGTGCATATGCTGTACATAAATAAAATGTTTAGAGTGTTCAATAAATCACACAGCGATATGTTCAATCTGATTCAGGAGTTCCCTTGCAAAGAGAAGAGAGGACAAAGTCTCCATTCGGCTCGCTACCTGGCAGTCTAATAATCAGAGTCGCAATCGAATACGATCTTTAGGTAGTCCCACAAACCAAATCAGTCTTTACCCATTAAGAAATTGGTAACAGCCCTGTATCAAAATAGAAAAATTTCACCACCATTTAGGATCAAGGATTTATATAGGATTGAGGGAAAGGCGAGTCAGCCTTATTACCTGTGAGCAGGCTTAGGGGTTGACTCTCCCTCAGGGGGACCTTCATACCACTAGATACGTGGGCCAAAATAGGGGCCAGGCCGAACACACTGGTTAACCCGCCGGCAGCCTGCTAAGCTAAGCGGTTCCCTTAGGTCATCGCATAGATCACCGGGGAGTCGTAGAAGCCGGGGTTGTCCGGGCACCACACCAAGAAAAATGGTGGTGCAGCTGGGATCCCTTAGGGCCAGAACTGGTCCTAGTACATATTTGTATTGGGGGCTACGCCGTGAGGCGTTAATAAAATTTCTTTAAGGATGAAAGAATTTTTTCATCACTAAGTATCGGACCTCTCGCATGATATCAATATAGTACCCCACGGGAAGCGAAAATATTCTAGCTGGTTGTATGGAATGGTGCCGTGTATGAGTCTAAGACTAGCGTATGTATCAGTTATCTCGAGGTTTATGTTTTCACCCTGCACGGTGAATCAAATTGTTGTTAATTGTAGGCATGATCAAATATGCAATAGAGCGCACAGGTTGGGGCTTGATGCCGTTGTTATATGGGTCACTGTAACTGGCTCGAACTCATCTGCCGAACATTTTGAAATTAAAGAGCTTAAGGTACTGGGAGTTGACCAACACAAGGGCATCAAGCCGCCAAGGTGTGCGCGTTTTGAGTGACGTAGTGGAACGTAAATGAGAGGTGTAACTCCAGCGGAAACGAAGAGCCCGACGCACACTTCCTTGTGGAGGCCCTCAGATCCTATCAGCGTTGCCAACCGCGATAATGGCCTCAGAGTGTCATCATTTCAGGTTTGATCTTATCTGTGCCTTACTCTTAAATAAATTGGTTATTAGTTAACGTATACTGTTACTGACTGCGTTTATACTACCAGCTGATCGCTTACGGCCGCGCCTGGTTAACTATTAACACTGATCGACTCTACCAGTAGCGGTAAAACTATCCGTGCTACGCGAATCGAGACATTGATATCGCTAAGTGCCATCTCAAAGGGACTGTCCAACTCCTTGGTAAAGACTATTGTCGCATTGTGCTATTGTCGCCTGTAGCGCCTCACGAACATTCACTGGAGGTCAATCGTCATTACCCCAGCGCTTCGAGTGTAGTACTATCGACCGTGTCGGACACAATCGTCGGGTTTGTATACGTTTGACCGTCAATTGTCGAACATTTTGGTGCGGACTGAGATAGTCACAGTGTGCTTAACAATACATTGCGGGCCGAAACGACTAGTGTGCGTCCGTGGCGGTGGGTCTGAAAGCGACGTATTACGAAGGACAATTAGTCACAAATAAACTATCGGAACAAGGGTCAGTATTTGACTTTAAAGCGCCGTTCTATGTAGTATATTGAGTTTTATTATAATTGTACTGTTTGTATCTTGGTAAGAGAATTTAGTTCAAACTTATCTTGATCCGTTGTTCTTTCTCTAATTTTTAACGCACGTACCTTCCGACTAAGAGTTGAACGGCTTTCTGACCATCTACCTAAACTTCGAGGGGTTTGTGACCGAAGTACTATTTAGTTGGGGCGGCCTCATAGGAACGTTTTGAGACGCTGAAATTCACCAACTCAACAATTTTCTGATAAAACTTCTAGATCCTGTGGGTATTGGCGCCAGAAAATTCGCAGGTAATACAAAGACCAAGCCAACTGAATATATCGGTCCGGAGAGTCCTTGACTGAATATCTAGCGTTTTATTAGAATTGGGTGTAACGAGTAGACAGTGTAAACTGGTAAGAGCACTCGAGTTCTACTAGGGAAGTGAAATCGCAAGTAATACGAGTGATCGAGCGAGGCGAAAAGTTCACACTACCAGATACATACTTGAGGGCTAAGTGCACGAGTATAATAGTAAAGCTGACGCACGCCACACAGTAGCAAATCTGCTATTAAAGTAAACACTTATATATTTCGCTATATATATTTATCATCCGTGCCCTTGCCAGGCTTGGAACACGGACGCCCCACAACTTGAAACAAATAGGGATCATAAATAAAGTCGGATTCAAAATATGTCAGTACCAGCGAGCGCAAATGGAACGCCGACTAGTGGCACGTCA
>JASANE010001424.1:0-16772 GCA_030248225.1 Trileptium ribeirensis
TTTTTCTGCTTTTCGAAAAATTCCCCAAATTTTATTTTTGACAGCTATCGTAAACCCTGGGTGCCCTTTAGAGAGAGTCGGCTTCAATCCAAATCGCCGACATCAAATTTGAACCCTCCGAGTACTCGGAGGTCGACCATCTGTGAGTTTTCTCCAAAGTTCTCCGATTTTACCCCATCTGTAGTCCCAAATTCTTGTCAGAAACTTGTCGAAAACTCATTACTCAGATTTATTAAACCTATTACCTAACTTTAGCTTGGTCGTCATCCCCCAAATGTCCCACGAAAGCTGCTAAATCACCCGTCAAATTTTCAAAATTTTGAATCCTTTCGCTCTGCAAAGTACTTAGAGTAAGCTGGAATATGTCTTTTCGGTGATCTGGTCCTCATCCATCAAATTTTCCCCCCAGCTAACTCGCCGATTTGAAGCCAAATTTCTGCTATTTAGCGAGTTAGCTGCCTCATCCATCACCTAATTAAGCGTATTTGGAGGGCATCTGGGGCTAAATTTTATCGCCCTATCCATGGATAAACGTGCAAACATTGCACGTTTATATGTTGGCTTACAAGATAAAGCCAAACATTCCTAGCATTCTCAGCATTCCTAGCTAAATTTCAAATGTCCCGACAGGACGTCTTCGGGTTCCCGAGGGAATTTCGAGGGGCTGGGGCGAAATTCGGTCCCAGGACGAAGAACGGGGCCGAATGATACCAAACACGAGGGGGGTGGACGCAGTGGCGGGTCGGGACCCAATTTTGGGTTCCGACATATATTAGCGTACGGGGTTTCACCGGGCTTTCCCGCTCTATGATTCAGACGAGGGGTGTTTTCCCTGCCTTAACGGCAGCGGGTAGAGGGGCACTAAAATCACGACTGTTAAAGACTGTTAAAGAGAGTGTCGGCAAAAAGTGGGGGCACATTTTCGGCCGTCCCGGGTTAACGGGGCGACTGAGGGAGACCCGCCGGGCATCGTTGAAGATGTCTCGACTTGGCGAATGCTATGAGGGGCGTTTTGCCTACTTTTAGGTTGGGGTTAAATTTTCGGTTGGTCTGTACCCACTTGCGGTCGATATGCCAAATTTGGGGGGCACTTTATCGGTCAGAACGGGCTAACGCGAAGTCGGACAAAGACCCACCGGATATCGTTGCACTCACCAGGGGCGGGCGAATAGAATGAGGGGTCGCATGAACACATTTAGGGTCTGGGGTCAAATATGGAGTTGGTATAAACAGACGGCATTTTGTGTGAAATTTTCGTAGTACATTATAAAACAAAGACGTAAGTTATATGGCAGCGGGATGACTGGTCAGATCGAGACCCGCGGGGCCTCGTCAGATGCCTAGATGGGTAGACTAATTGGGAACACGCGTACTTTTCATCATTGACCCAATGGTAACCAGAAAAGCCAGTTGTTAGTATGATGGTCGGGCAAATTTGGCTTCAAAGGATGCTATAAAAGAAAGGTTTTGGGCACGGTGGGGCGGACAAATAGACACAGCGAGTCACGAAGATCAAGCAGTACACATATATATGCATAACTATATTTCCATATAGGCCTAGGTTAGGTCCACTTGGAACCATGGTCTCCAGCCAAACCTAGCGTAAGTATTGGCTGTTAATTGAATGTTTACCCGTTTGTCCCTAGGATATCTCAGGATTTCCTCCATCGATTTGTGATATCTTGGGCTCGTTCGAGAGCCCTAAAAATTCTCTACCGAAAAGTACTCGGGGCCTTTCCGGTACATCTGAACCGTCGGACGGTTACGGGCCGATAAACAGGCCCGAGGTCCGTTATTTCCGAATAATCGGAAACTACCGTAACCCACTTGTCTCAGCTTACTTTTGTGACCATTTGGCTATGGTTCGCTTGAACCTGGTAAAGTTGATAGTCCTGGTTTCGATTACTTTCCGACCCCTTAAATTGTCAAAGGCCTCCTATTCCCGGACGGTCTAAATTTTGAATTTCTAATAGGGAAATAGGAGAAGTAATCGAGTTCCGTTCAAATCCCCTATCTTAGCGCCAGTTAGGGACTTTTTTCCATTCTTTCTAGATTTGCACCATCGCCCTACTCGAACGTCCTACTTGTCTGATTGAATTCGTCCAGCATGACACCCGATGACAAAATATAAACAGGCAATGGCAAGAATCATAACAACGGCAAAACATGTAAATGACAAACAAAGCAAATCAATGGCAAATAAAGGCAATTAGCGATAACCGTGGCACCCTGTACACATGAAAACTTTACTCCTGTAAACCTTTTCTGGTTCGATTTAAGGCCTGTTTAAGCAATTTCAGCGTCGAAATCATGTGAAAGACACGTAACGGGCCGGAACGGGCCTGTTACACCTATATGATCCATGTTCTAAGCCTAAGGTTAAAGTCGGGGGGCTGCCGTCCCCCGAACCCCCCGCTCTATTAAGTTGTTCTTTTTCTAACGTTATAACGTCCGGTCCCTAAAGGTGACTATTGGAATATGGTTTAAAGGAATATCTCTTTGTAGACGATGTTTAGACTCCGAAAAGTAATATCCAGCCGTGTTGATTCCTAGGTTCTTCAGCTGGCTAACGAGGAGCTCGAATTATGGTGTGACGACTCATTACTTGTACTTAAGCTTTCAAAGTGCAAAACCCTCGTGTTCGGCCACCTCATCCTTTCACGTATTAGGTCAGAAATGGGCCAATAGTCCAGACAACAATCATGCGTGACCTTGGTGTGGTGCTCTACGGCGACCTACGATGGAACCAGCACATCGACCACATTGTCAGGGAGGCGAACAAAAGAATTGGGCTAATTCGCCGCACCGTTGCTGCTATTACATCGGACGTTATCATACCTCTATTCAAAACATACGTGTGATCCATCCTCGAATTCGCTACTGTCATGTGGTCTCCTCAGTATGTGACGCTGATTGACAAACTCAAGGCCACTCAACACAAATGTCTGCGACTTGCTACCGATCTCATTCCCGACCTCAACTCTACCCTTGCCCAACGGCGCGAAACGATAGATCTAATCCACGTTTACAAGATTTTCCATGGACACACTATACTCCAACCTCAACAACTATTTGCTCCGTCAGTAATGCGGCATTTCGGGGCAACAGCATGAAGCTGGCTGTTCGCTATGCACGGACCAACATCAGGGCCATTCGTTCAACTGGAGAGTCATTTTGATACGGAATGCTCTCCCGGACGATGTTGTCACTGCCAGCACTGTTGCCTCGTTCAAAAATGGTTTATGTTGCACCCGCCAAAGTGTTACTGTAACATAGGCTTACAAGTCTATAAGGTAATAATATCAGGAAATTTTAAGAAAAGCGTACAGATTTGAGCGTAGTAAAAGAAACGAACGGGAGTGTAAAAAGAAGTAGACAAAGAAGCGAAGTGACGAAAAAGACTGTATTTTGGGCCGTTTGGGGAAATGTGCGGAAGGTGGAGATTTTAAAATAAAGATGAATTTAAGACTTAATTAAGTTTAAGCTAAGGTAATTACTTAGCTAGGCGTGAAAAAAGCGGAAGATAAGCTGGGTAGAAATTGTTGGGGTGCCGCTAGGCTACTTTTAGGCATCCACTAAGCTACAGGGGTAATCCTAGGCCAAAAGCCTCCAAAAATCCGGGTTATCAGTTCTAAATAAATCGAAACCGGAAAGAAAAAAACCAAGGCAGGAATATAATTAAGAATTTTGTGTCCAACCCGGGGTTCCATTAGGCTACTTTTGGGCATCCACTAAGCTACAGGGGGAATCCCGGGCCAAAAGCCTCCAAAAACAATTAGCATAATTAGCATCAGTTGCTTATTTTACCTAACATATTGTTAGCAAATTTAATTTTAGTTCAGTAGTACGGCGGTTGAAATCGGGTACGTATTAACGATTAATTCAGGCTTTGCTTCGTTTCTTTTATTGCTATCACGAGGAATCTCATCTTCATGCAAATATAGTTCCGGATTGCGACAGCGGATATGACTTGTTCTTTGTTCGTTTATTTTCATTAATTTTTGGTCACGTAGCTGGTAATTTAAGGTGCGAGTTGCGATTTAAATGATTTATTGAGCTTTCTCGACGAATTTATCATCACATCGATATTCAGCCACCGTTGGCCAAGTTATTTTTGGGCTTCGATCTTTAGCGATTCCTAGAAAAAGCTTGCAATAAACGTATACAGAAACGTTTCAAGAAGAAGCAAGTATCGAATAATTATTTGCAAATATATAAGACCCCGAAAAATATTTTCGGGAAACGATGCAAACACTACAGCGACAGAAGGTAAAGCAATTTATAAGGAAGTATACGACATTGACAGAAGAATTGCAACAAGTATGCCAAAGTCTAGACCAATAAGAACTAGCAATTTCGTTGGCATAACAAAGAAAGGAGTCGCAAACTACCGATGACGACGAAAGAACTGTAGTGCGACAAAATAATGATACTCAACAAGAACAGTCGCGACCAGAGGAGCAAGATCAGAAGAATCGCGACCGTAGATCATAATACAAGGAACATAATACTATGGCCCCTTCAGCTTGAGTCAAATATACACGCCGCAGCGTGACAATAAAGACTTGGAACAAGTACAACCCACAACAAGTACAATCGGTGATCTAGAAATAATTAACAGCGAACGGAGTACAGTCGAAATCCAACAGGTGTTTGAGCAACAACAACAGCAACCAACTACGAGTAACAAAAGTAAACCATCAAACGGTGCAAATAAAAATCGAATCGGTGCAAACCGAGACCAAAGCGGTGCAAGCTTCGAAATAATCGGTGCATATCATACGCAATTCAAAAGAAACCAAGACCAATTTAAGACAAACGGTGACTGATTCGGTGCAATCCAAACGCAAACTGTCGGGGCTGGCGCCTTTTTCACTCTCAAAAAATTTTCCAATTTCTACTAAAACCTTAGGCCTGGCCTCCACACCCACCTTGGTGCCCCCTGTCGTCCTTGGCATGGCCTACGAGCGCTGTGAGTGCGAAACGCTACATGTATAACTTGTTGTTTGCCAATGTTACTAGCTATATATTTAACTTAATATATAAAATATACCACCACTCATATAATTTCTAAATTTCCTCGAAATATTCCTATGCTTCAAAACTTCACCTTTACAATTAAAAACTATCCAAAAATTACATTTTCTTTTTAAATATCACTTTCCCTACCTTTTTTCACTATATATAACCAAAATTTAACCAAATTCCACTTTTTTCTCAATTTCCTACTTTTTCAATCAAAAGTCAAACTACCCTCATTCCCCTAAAACTTAACCAATCCCCCTCAAATTTTCATATCTTTTTTCCCACAACTATACCTATCCACATATTTAACCCCTACTTTCCTCTTATTATTTCCTGTAAATTTTCCTTTTCTTAAAATCTCCATTTTCCCCATTTTTCATATTTTTCAAACATTTTTCATTTTCTCAAAACTTAATTCCCATCCCCCAAATTCTCAATTCCAATTCCCCTACCTCCCCCTTCATCATATTAAACTTTTACCCTACCATCTCCCTCTACTTTTCTCAAACTCCACCCTCTCTCCACCAAAATTTTTCAAAACATTCCATTTCAAATTTTCTGCTAAATTCCTCTTAAATCTATAATGTATAGGAAATATAATATATATAAGTCGTTATTGGTGCGTAGTGTATACGGTACGGGGTACCGCTTCTTCTCGCCTACAGAGTGTCGTCTATTATTCGTCATTAATTTACTTGTTTTCTGATAATATAGATATGATGATAATTAATGACTTACTGCTTTTGTGGGTAAGGATGACGGACGACCTAGCTAGGTTTTTGAGTACGTGTTATTGTTGTCGGCTGACGTGTACAAAAGGTTTTTGGTAATTGTTGCGTTGAGTTATTACTTGTCCGAGTGATACCGATGCGGTTCTGTTTTCGGATTTCAATTTTCTTTTTATTATGTACAATTAAAAGGAGTTGCGAACTAGTGTGGAGATGAGATAGCTAGAGCATTCGATGCTCTCTGCCTTTCATTTATCGAATTTGGATAGGTTTATATGTTTTTCTTTAGCTGTAGGGCTAGAAGCACTAGTTGGCGGAGCCTAATGACAATTTCATAGATTATTTTCATTATTTTTTCTTGTTGTGATACGTTGGTTACTAGGAAATCATCAAGCATGAGTTAACGGCTTTATGCGAGTATTGCTCGGGCTAGATTTGTCTTATAACGCGTGAATAATACGAAAAGTGGTGTTAATCCAACGGTGTGTGCTGAATACTTTATGGATACTGTTATATTTTTCAATTACATCTACGTCGCGTTATAGAAGCTAATAGAAGCCTGTGCGTAATATCAACGTGGAGCATATCAGCAAATCAGTGTTGGTTTGATGTACATAATCGTCATGGTGAAATATGTTACTAGAGAGAGATATGTGAAAGTTGCGAAGTGCCACAAGCGGGAACATGTTTACTGTTCGTAGCATAGCATCGTTTTACACTGGGACATTCAATTCCACAGTGGAATAATTGTAAACCGGTAGCGAATAAACAGTATCGATTGGAACACAGATATCTTCTTCTAAATTCGCACTTCGTTGTACTAGTGAATAAACATTTGTGACTACTTGGGTATCGTTGGTGTTTTGACAGAGAGCGTAATACATAATCTCGTACGGGCGTTATCGAGATAACGTAGGAATCGAAAAGTTAGGACATTACCTACCGCCACTTTTCTAGTACGCTAGACCACGAACTCGTACACCCCAGCCGTTAGTGTAGTATTAATTGGTGACCTGAATTGTGGTTCAATTGTATTTTTGGTGTATTATAGTAGTTGCTGGGGGTCGGAGCGCCGCGTAAGCACGAAGATACACTGGAAAAGATTAAGTTCCGACACAACCCAATGCGAACCAAATTCAATACTGTGGAAGCCAAAACTAACTCAACCCAAACAAAGAACAAACCGGCGCAAATCAAACGCAATTTTGGTGTAAGCAAAGAACGAATCGATACAAACCAATTACGATTCAATACAAACGGTGAACATTCCAGTTCAAACCATGATTTAATTGACTGAAATTATGACCAAGTCGATGTACAAAACCAACGAATTGATACGAATCAAATGCGATTCAATCCGAGTCCGCGACCGTTGTGATTCAAACTGCGATCAATGTGGTGCACATAAAGAACGAATAAACGCAAATCAAATGCGATTCAATCCAAATCGCGAACAAATTGACAGAAATTGCTATCGATTCGATCGAAGGATTGACCAAGGTTGTGACCAAAGAAACATTGCAAGTACCTGGCACAACGCAACAATAAATTGGTCAAGCGATAATGACCAAGATGGAAAACGGGGTCCGATATTAACAGCCGTACAAAGGCGAGACAAGTTTTGAAAAATTTCGCAAAGAACTCTAAAAAGCGTTAGCTCAAGATGGCATCGATGACCAGCAAGAAAAGCTCCGAGTATTGAAAGCTAAAATGAGCGGGAACGCGAAAGAGTATTTGGAGGTATTGATACTTGAAAAGGCTAAAGAACTCAGTAATCATACGGCATTGATAAAGAAATTCAAAGAAAGATTCGACGTACCCAAATCATTCACGAATCACATGGACACGTTGCAAAATCTACGGCAAACATGAACGGTTAAGGATTTTGTCGATGGTCTATGCAGCACGACATCTGACTACGAACGGAATACCTGAGTCAATAGTCAAAGAAGTTCTTAAATCCGCACTAATTACCGGATTAAAGAACGAAATCCGAAATAGTTTGTATGTGACAAAAGAGGGGACTTTTGCAACATTAACAGAAAAAAGCCGAGGCAGTAGATAAATTGGATCAACAAATGAACCAAGGACATCAAAGTTTGAGAGAAGAACGACCAAAGTATCGATAAATCCAATCGAATCGACCGAACCAAAGGAGACTAAATCAAAAGAGACCAAATATTGGACAACAAATATGGCGACTGAGGGTACAAAGGCCACAAACGGAATGACGTATACAACGATGGAATAACCAACCAATGCAAACACCGTGATTACAAACGCAACCAATTTTACAATCATGGACAATGCCGACACCGATAATACCGATACAAAACTACCAACAGCCAATGCAACCGTATTACGAACAAATGGAAATGCAACAAGTATCACTGCAAACCGCGAGCACAGTGCAAATAGCACAGCGACCAATGCAATTGCAAACGAACTGGTAACAACAGCAAAGAACGCCAGTATCAGTAGCGAACCAACAATCACAAAATCGACAAACTCTGGCAAGCCAAACACCACCACAGTGTAATAAGTGTGGAAAGTTGGACCACGGAACAGAACAATGTTTCTCAAAAAATACTGGACAAGGTTCAAGAGAAAACCAATCGCTAAGTCAACAGCAGAGTCAGACTCGATACAGAATACTACCAAAGCAGCCAAGCCAACAAAATGAAAGAACAAATAATCGAGCGTCGAAATCAAGGAGAGTAGAACGAAAAGAACATGCCCAAAAGGAGTTTGAAAAAGCGGAGGATATATCGATAGAAGGAAAGAAGGAAACATTCGTGGAAGTGAACCAAATAAATGAATCAAAAGAACACGAGCCTTGCAGCGATCCAACAGTTCTATCAAGGTATTATATCGATACGTACCCCGAAAAGAGCAAAAGATTGCGATGTTTGATTTTGATTGATACGGGATCACAAATAACGATGAAAAACGAGGATGAATATTAAAAGTATTTCAACCAGCTACCGCTAAAAGAAACAACGGTATGCCCAGTGGGATTTAATGGAGAGCTAACAAAAAATAGTAGGCTACTTCTTCTTACAAGTCTACGTACAAAAGAAAGAACGAAAAATCGATTTATAGTAATCAGAAATTTCCCAAATATTGCGATATATGGACATGACTTTCTAGCAGCTTGTGGGTTAGTGATTGATTATAAACAACTGAGAATCAAAATGGATGGTCAATTGATACCTCACAGTTGGAGGGTCAACGAAATGGGATCACTCAGCAAAGAAGATGAATATCATAACGAGATATGCAAATGTTCATACGTCAAATGATACCACCATGGTCAGCGAAATTTATCGAATAAGACACCAGATAGAACAAAAGCAGGCGATACGGTGATAGTAGAATTTTTGATGAAAACTACCAATAGACTAGTAATACCAAATAGCATTTCCAAGGTGGAAGAAATCAATATCACCATACCAGTGTGTAATCTAAATACGGTCGAGGTTGAACTAATTGAAGATCAACCACTGGTACGGAAAGTATAAGAGACAATAGTGAAAATAATGTTGAATGAAAAAAGGCCAACAAGCAATCGTTCAGTTCGAAAAGAAACAAATAAAGAATCAAACAGAAAAAGAAGATCCGAAGTGGATCAAAGTGCGAAAAAGAGGAAAACCAATAAATCATGGACCGGAGACATCCAAATAAAGAATCCATAGATGATATCAACGGTGGACACAGAAATCCAAGAACGAAAGAAAGAACAACGACGACTTAATGTTGAACAATTTCTAGAACAGATAACGCGTCAAACAGAGCACATGAATAGTATTGAGCTCCCAGCTGAAATCGATTTGGAGAAATCAGTCACTGACGAGGAAGGGAATGCGTACTTGGCAACCGTGCTCCACAATTATCAGGATGTCTTCTCGAAATCAGACTTATATATAGTAATTAACACACAAGTGGAACACTATATTCAAACTAAGATCAAGTAGGGTTGTGGACGAAAAAAGCGGAGCCAAAAGAAAGATGGAACAAAGAATGGATCCAAGAAAAGATCAAGAGGTAAAGAAAAGAACAACAAGAGACCTTACGAACTAGGAATGCGATAACACTTAGTGATAGTGAGGAAGAAGATCAAACAATTGCGAACGAACCGACAAAAGAAGACAGTATACTCGAACTTTTCAACGAAGAAAGATAAAACGAAAAACCATTATCGCAACGATGAAAACAACCGAGAACGAAAGTCCGAGTAGAACCACTAATAGAAACGGATTTAGGTTGGGTACGAAATGAACGACAACAAGAAAGATTGGAATCGGAGGAAGAAGAAATTGATCAACCAGACGCACCTGAAGAACCTGAAATAACAGAGGCCGAAATGTACTCACAATACTTTCTGTTGGAACCACCATGGACACCAAAAGAACTGGTGCACGCGCAAAACGAAGATCCAGAGTCCACTCGTTCAAACCATTACATTGAAAACAATGAATTCTTGGATACGATCCCTGAATCTCAAGGGAAATGGGTCGTAGCACATGAACATCAGTTTATCATATTTGGCGACATCTTATATTGATTAAGAAGAAAAGATCGACCACATCAAACCAAACCATGAGAATTTCAAATCGTGGTACCACCTGACTTTCGGCGACCGTTATTCGAAATGTACCATACATCAAACCACGGAGGACACTTAGGATTCGAAAAAGTATGGTCAAAAATGACAAGGAAATTCTTTTGGCCAAGTATGACCCGCGATCTACGACAATACATCGAAGAATATACTCCGTGTACCCAATTTGGACAAAACCCTAAAAGAAGGAATCCATTACAACCCATCAAAGCACTAGCACCATTCCATGTACTAGTCATCGACATCATTTGGCCCTTACCACGGACTAAATCCGGCAACAAGTATATTATCTGTTTCATGGATTACTTTACGAAATGGCCCGAAGCTATTGCAGCAACAGACCAAACGGCTAATACGATTACTAAATTGTTTATCGAAAGAATCGTGTGTCGACACAGTGTCCCTCGAGTGGTACTGACCGACCAAGGACCTTGATTAACCGCTGAGAATTTCACCAAAGAATTGGCGTTAATTGGAACAAAGCAGGTGTATTCGGCACCATATCATCACCAAGCAAGTGGATTAGTGGAAAGATGGAATCAGTCGCTTAAAGCGATGCTCAAACCAACAACAGAATTGATACCTGATAAGTGGGATGAATTCTTCGAATCGCTATGTTTTGCGTACAGAACGGCGGTTCGTGCTTCAACCGGCCAAACCCCATTTTTCTTACACGTGGCCGCGACCCTGACCTGCCTGGAGAAAACCCAATTCACGGATACTTAACAGCAACCACAGATGAAGGATACGCACCACAGCTAATCGAAAGATTAACAGTAGCATGGGAACGGGTACGGAAAAGACTGTTCCACAAGAATCATGTTTTAAGGGTAGTGTTATAGACAGCAACATACATGATCGTGTAGTAACCATTCGCATATTTGCCCAAATACAAAATTCCTTTTTCACCGATAAAGGATGTGAACGTTGAGCACAGTCCTTGCTTGTCAATCTATAAATGACGTGTTCGCCAAGAACAGTTTGACGCAAAACATACGTACCGTGAATTTTCCAAACGTACATCGTGGCACATATCCTGAGCTTCAGGGTTCTGGGTGGCATTGACTACAGAATGTAAGTTTCTAAAAGCCTATAAGGGAATCGCACGCAAATAATAACATCATACAACAGCGCATTAACATATATTTTTGCACATGCACATATTCTTTCGTATTTTTCGATTATGTCATTAAATTGAACACCGTCATTGCTTTGCATCGGTTCATTTTCATAGTCAATTTCTTTCATATTGACCAAACCAAATTATATATTTAAAAGTTGTGGTCAAATTGTCATTCAACGTTTAGCCCAGAAACATTTTTGTGTTTTCCTATAAATACCACTTTTGAACATCTTGTTGAAGCAACTCCCTGATCCAAAGTAATAGACGCACAGTTAGCCGGCACCCGTTTTCTTACCCTGGCTTTCATCTGTATCTCGCTTTGCATAACATCATCTTATAACCTTCGTTTATGTTCACAGCTTTACGCTTGTCTCAGTGTTACCTCACTGATTACCTCCGTATGTTAAGATTTCTTGATGGTGTTGCCGTTTATCACGCAAATAATCATTCATGGATTGCTGGAAATTCTGAGACCTTAGCACGCCTTGATCATACAACCATTGATTGAATCCCGTGTCGGAATTTCGTACCTGAAAGCTGTGTGAGAGATGTATCGTGTTCTTACATTTCGATGTATACAAGACATATTAGAATTTGAGGACAAACTTTCATTACTACTTGGGGCTGCAGTTTATCTCATTTTACTCTGACCCGCAACAGTCTCGTATCTTTCCATATGACATGCAGATATTTTTACACTTAAGTTTTGTACTCATTTGAATACATTTGTGAGACTCGCTGTCAATTGGCCTTAAATTATGTTCCAAATGTTCTACCTCAGTCGAACATTATAGAGTTCTCAAGACAGTCTTTCTTACGCTCTTCAGCTATAGCAGCTTGAAATGACTCAAGCCTTGCAGTTAACACAAATCGGCGAATTGTTTTATTCAATCACATAGGAAATTTTCCATTGCAATAGTATCCCTAGTGTCATTAGGTAGTGTAGGAAAGGATTTCCTAACCAAATCGTCGATACCCTTGCATAAGTGTCAACAGATTCGTAAATTCTTTGCGACCTCTCTCTCAGTTTTGCACCATCACTGTAAATGACATATTTCGGCACCAAAATTTCAACTAAATTTTTCAACAAATCATAATTTTTCCTTGTTTCACATGGGACACATTCCCATTTCCGGGCAGTTTCGCTGCTCAAAAACGCCGATAATATACGAGCCGTGTCATCCTTAGACCACTGGTTTGCGAAAGAAATGCGATTGAAAATTTCTATTCATTCCTCAAAATCATCTCCAAAGTTTGTATAATAAAGAGAGATGTCATCAGTATCAAACATTGCAAATTGGTTTTGACGCGCCACATTTAAACCGTGTTGACAAAAATCCATGTTTTACCACAAATTTAATTTCACAAATATTGACCACCTTGGTCTGTTTCGAAATTATCACAAAACCATAATTTTTTGAAACACTCAAAACATTCAACTGATTTTAGGTTGTGATAGCCTTGTTTTCGATCCAGGCTTGCGGCACCAAAATGTAGCCTACGTGGTCCTAGGGGTGTTTAGTACCACCGTAGATTACACACGAACTACACCAAATATTCAGACAAAATTCACCACTGAGATAGCCAATGCTTTATTAGCTTATACCTAGGGTCTTAATATGTCACCACTTATAGTGCAAACTGCTTATTCCCAACACTAGAACAAATTGCAAACGTTACACTTATTAAACACATAAACTTCTGAACCGTACTCACCTTGAATGCGCAGCTTCTGAGGCCGACTTAGGCCCTGACCTAACTGCGCAACCGCTTAAATACTCGAGCTATATGATTTACTCCCAATTTTCTCCCTATTTCTCTAAGTGTTCCAATTACATAGCAAAGTTTTCCAAGTTCCCTCCGGTTCCACTCCCGTAAAGTCCCTTCTTTAACCTAAGTGAATTTTAGTCGTTGGAGAATAAGTTTTTATGAATTTCCCCGAATTCTTAAGTATAAACAAAATTTAAGATTTTATTCGAAAATCCAGCAGATATACATAGCTAATGTAGGCCTAATGCTTACGGCACCCAACCCTTACACTGAAATTCGATATATTTCCAACTTACACCCTAGACTCACATAAAACTCTTGTTAACCCATTACTCCTGTGAAACTTTCTCGAAAGTAGGTAAGTTTTAAAATTGTTCTTGCAAGCTATACAAAATTTTCAACAAGCAATAGCACATATATTCCAGCATATTGAAAGCTTATCTAAACACACATACATACATAATACAACACATATATACGTTGTTCCGATCCACAATAAATTCATAAAGATATTAATATATGTTCACACTTCTAGTATAGATACACATGCATAAACACTGGCATACATCTACAGCCAGCGACCATTACACATTATATACAATAATTGCGTAGCACAAATGGTAAACAATAAACAAGGGAAACAAAGTAGCTCATGTAAAGTGAAGGAAAGGGCTTCGGCCCATCGTGTTTGGGGTTCACGACATAATACGTCCCCCCGCTTCACATGAGGGAATTTGTTTTCCAAGGCAAATACCTCGTTACATATATACCATACGAAAACAGTTCATCTCGAAAACCTATATTTTCGTCGAACAAACGACAATCGCATAATGGCGAGCGTTCCCGTCGTCACCGTCGTTCATCACAAAACAACGGTCTGTATGACGAACGTGACCGAAACGGCGAAGGCTACCCGTTTCCAGTAAGCCGTATATATAATGACAATAAACAGTCTTGGAAAGATGCCGCGAATAAACCACCTGTTCAGTTTGGCGATCAACAGCTGCAAATGCTACATACATGGCACAAGAAATATCAAGCGGGCAATCGGTGCGCAAATCAAGCCATCCATCCTAATTACAACGCGACCCGCAAACGCAACAGAAGAAACACTCTGAAGTAACAGTAACTCAAGATACAAAGTTTAAAAAACGTTGCTGAGGAAGAAGTGCCGGGTTCACCTCAAGTATCGGTTATTTATGCCAATGTTGTGTCAGGCCAACCACTGTAAGCGCAAATATCGAACGCCGTATGTTGGGCCTAAGAGCAAACGCCGCATGCTCTGACAACTTTCTGGCAAGCTTTCTTGCCGAAAATAGCGGGAGTACCACGGAAATGGAGAAATTAAAGAAACAAAACGAATAATAAAAGAAAGTCTATTAGTAAAAATGGCGGCCTCAGAATTAGGAACAAATACCCCAACAGGCGAGGCACCAAATATACAAGTGACTCAATCGCCACTAGATTTTAACCAAGTATAGCCGAGTAGTAGTGCACCGACCGAGAGCAGCTGATGGAAGTTGACCGACAGCAACAGGTGCATGTGTCAACTTCACAGCACAACAACCATTATAACTGGAACAATGCAGGCGCACTAATGGAATTTGATCAAACAGGCACTAAAACCAGCAGCAGTCGGAAGTGCTAATGCGGCAACAAATATAAACAATGAACAATTACAAAAAATAAAATCGGGACACAATGTAATGCAACAACCGAAAGATCAACAATTGTGATCACTACATCATCTGAGGGACTGTGCACAACTAAAGCAACTGCGTGTCTCCCTCAGGTACCGCGGGCAGCAACGTAGCAGCCACGTCAAGTGCATTCGGTACCAAAATGGTACCGCCGCCTATTACTCCAAAACCGGTCATAAAGTTCATAAAACCCAAGAAAGACCGTAGTACTAAAACGGGCGAAGGAACAATGTGTAAAATGTAAAACAGTAGAGCCCGAAACTGAAAAAGTAACAAGTAAGAGCAAATCAGCATGATCATAATCACCTGGTTCATGTCCGCCGACGTCAGAAATTGGTATATCCGACTCTGAAACCGACTCCAAACCTGGTTTAAAATGTGGTTTCAGTCCTGATACAGTCAACTATGAACCGGTTAAAAAGGAGCGCCTGGCGCAACCATTTGGGAGCGCCTGGCGCAACAGGCGAGCAACCGTAAGATGAAGAAGCACCAGCCGTACCGCAACATTATCCGAGCACCAAAAAGAGGTTTCCGGAACTGCGACTTCGTGTAGTAGTGCCAGATAAACATCATGCGTCCACAAGCTGTGCAATTCAACAACGACCGGCTGCAACCACCAAATCGAGACAATGCACAGTCCCGTTTCGGCTTGTTTGGTTTCACGCACTAAGGTGCACTAATTGACGGTGCCCCGTTGTTAATTAAAATATTGTCATTTGCAAACACGCGATTTTTCAAATTCATGTAATCCACGCGATCTTTCAAATCTATGTACGGTAATAGCGTTAGCTATTTTTATTAGTATAGCTCCGTTTTTATTAATTTTCAGCAAACCTAGTTCTAGATTCTTTCTCAGCGGAATTTTACTAAGCGTTAACTAGTAACTACTACCGGACTTTGGCACTTTTTATCATTAGCGCTATGCACTCTCGACTGTGTAATACTTCCAGCTTGGCCACGTTTTCAAATTTATCAACAATAGCTTATTTCTATTAAATATAATTCGAATTTCGAAGATTTCGAAATTCTTAGCGGAATTATTGAAAACAATTTGCTTTCTTTGCAGTGATATTCGAACTGTATATTTTATTAGGAAACAAATTATAGTTGTAGTATCAGTTATATAAGCTTGCGATTAACAGTTGTTTTTGGTCGTGGTTCCCACATACGTATCGAAAGAAGAAATTGGCTAACACATGTATACACATTTCTTCTTCAAGCTCGTTAATTAACTATTTAGAATTTCATTTTTGGACCCGAAACATTATATGCTCCACCCATTCTCGAACATTTTTGGAGCAAGACGTATTTTTCATTAACTAAAGTCAGTACTAGGGATGTTGCTGAAGTCATGGTTAGTTTTGGAGCAAAGTTCTACGCCCGGATGCCTTTCCTGACAGCAACCACCTGTTGTAAGCGGTGTCCTTAGCCTTTGGCTCAAGAGCTTCAACTACAAGGCCTATCTCAACTATATCGGGCCACCACCCGTCCGGTGCTGAGACCTGGCCAATGACTAAAAGAGTCGAACAACAGCTTGCCCGAACCGACATGAAAATGATCCGATGGATGCAGCGCATCAGCCTGGCAGACAGGGTGTTATCAGCAGAAGTATTACGGAAGGCTGGCCTGCTGGAAATTAGTTCAGCTGTGAGAAAACATCGCCTCCGATGGTTCGAGCATGTACAACGGAGTCAAAACCTTGCCATTCTAAACGTCTTACGCCTCGAGGTATCAGGCGCTAAACCTAGAGGTCGTCCAAAAAAGAGCTGGAATCAGAACATTCAAGAAGATCTACGATTGACCGT